>VDFB02382374.1:0-15401 GCA_007258455.2 Sequoia sempervirens | reverse complement strand
GGGTTATAATTTTTACAGTCATAGTCATTCTAATCCATTGTAGGGTTATTTTATTTTCTGCAAATCCTTCAACACTTGCATAGGGCTTAGTCTTTAGGCATAGTTGCTCACATAAATCTGAGGGCATTTTTATTTACTGCAAGCTAGGAGGTGTAACAAAGATCAATCATGGAAGGTGGAGACTTAGGGTAACATTGTCCCTTTTGTCTTCACATTATTTCCTTTGTGCTTTGTTATTTCATAGGAATTTTAATGTTATTGTGCTAACCCCTCTAACACTACAATTAGGATTTTCCCTTGATTACATTGGTGAACCCGACATATTTTAACACATTTTGAGAAATCTTGGAGTTGGATCTTTTTATTGCAGGTTTTGTTAGCTTTTTGTTGCAGGTTTGGCATCATTTTTGGACAAAACCCTAGTTTCCAAGGATTCGACCATATCTTTCACACTGATTTGTATTTTCTCACAATTTTTTTTCTGTAGGTTGAGGATACTATCAAAAGCTCTCATTTCAAAAATCAGATTTTTTGGATCTGTTTTTCATTTTTTATAATTATTTTTCTTTTTTTAATAAAAAATTAATTTCGGGAGTAAATAATCGAATTTTTCAAATATGTTTACATTTCTGGAAATCTATTTTAATTTTAATAGGGGTCTACTCTTTAGTTTTTAAATTTTGATGTGCAATTATTAGTCAAAAAATAGATTTTTTGAAATTAGGGTTTAAAATAGATTTTTTTAGATCTCACTCACGGTTATAGATATACTCACAAAATTGTTTTTGAAGATTTGGAATGACATCAGACGCCTCCAGTAAAAAAATCAGAATTTTTGGAGCTATTTTATATTTTTTATAATTTTTTTATGATTTTTAATAGAAAATTAATATTGGGCGCAAAATAGGGAATTTTTCTGACTTCTTTACATTTCTGGAAAGCTCTCCGAAAAATAATATCAGTCTCTTCTTTGATTTTGTATTTTTAAGATCAATAATGTCTTCAAATAATCGAATCTAATTCAGCTATGTGAAAAATATGTATCTGAAATTGCAATTTTCTAATGAGTTTATTTTTTTTCATGGCTGCATTATGATATTATTTCTTTTGATTTTGTAGGTGATCATAAGGAGTTTTATTGGCAGAAATATCATTCATACACAACAAATTGGAAAGTGAATAATCAGGTACACATATCCCATCTTCCATTTCTTAATCTTGTTTGTCACACATTTCAATTTGGGGCATAAAATTAATCCTTGTTTGCAAACACATTTGGATTTGGGCTCTTAAAAATGAATTTTGTCTTCAATCACATATCAAAATTGGGTCTAAAATTAACCATTTTCTTCCTACACATTTGAATTGGGGTTAAAAAAGAACACGTGCTTCTATTGTTTGCATACAAACATTTCATTTCTAAGGGAAATTAATCATTGTGAGTGTGAATCAAGTGCGTGTGTGATCAAAAACACCTCACTTGATTTGCTTTTGTCAAACCCTTCATAGGAGGCCTGCTAGGGGATTTCATCACCCCTAGGGACGACCTCAATCGAAGTGTGAATCGAAAGACACGCTTGTTTGGAAGTTAAAATCTTGTCACTCTTGGCTAAGCCCCAAAGAACTTTATACCTTTGGGAAGTGAAGGTGAAGGGTGGGTTACCCCTTTCTCCCGGCTGTGTGGCATGATTTTTCTTTCAAATCATTCCTTAGTCAACCTTGTGTAGACTAGCTTGAGACCTAATTGGCCATACCCACTTGCCTAGTTCTAGGACTTGTTGATGTGTCTTCTTCAAGTGTGTGCTTAATAATCACATTCATAAATTCCAAAATTCAAACTTGCTTGTGTCTTGTGTGTGTGATTCATGTGTGTGTATTGTGTGAACATTCATTTAAACATTGTCCAATCAAGCTAAACACCAAACACATAAAGACGATTCACTCTACACGTTCTTCCAACACATTTATATCCAATGACTTTCATCCTAATCACTCTTCTTAGTCACATCCTATCCATTTCATCCTAATCCATCCAAGTCATCCAATCTAATCATTCCACATCATCACCATCACCAACCTAGTCTTGGTCACCACTTGTCAAAATGGTCATAATCATAAATAAGCCAAATCCTAATCATAAGCCCATAATCATAATCCAAGGGGGCTATCCATCTAGGCCAAATCATGAGACAAAACCTAAGCCTAAAGTCATAATTCAAGGAGTCTCTTTCTCTAGTTCAAATCATGAAACAAAACCAAAACATAAAATCAGACTTCGAGGGGCTTCTCCTACCACTTCTAATAATGACATGAACGATGTTGCATACTTTGAGGAACAAATTGATGCCCAAGAGCTTACACACATGTGTGACACCATGCCCACATTCAAACACAAAGCCCTAGCATCCCAACTCCAAAACCTCCTTCAAACACTTCACCAAATACCCAAACCCCTAGACCATCAAACTATACAAAGCCTTCAAACCCTATTCCAAGATTGTCAACAAATTAAATCACCTCAAATCCAACACCTCCTAGCTCAATCCAATCATTTCATTGCCACTTGTCAAATCCAACAATCACCACATCAACACATTTCACATCAACCCTATGTGTCACTTACATCATCATATCAACCTCATCCATCCACATATCATGTTACCCCTTCGTCAACCTATCACAACTCTTCTAATTTCAACTCTTATCCACATCAGTCAACCTTTCAACAGTCATTGTCCTATTCAACCCCTTCATCATCATCACAACAACAAATCATATCACAAGTCCAAACGCCATTCCAACCGCAAGACATTCAACCCCAATCCTATGTGTCACTTTCATCATCATGCCAACCTAACACATCTATCTATTATGACAATGCCACATCAACATGTCCACCCATATCACAACAACAACGTAACTTCCCAAGTCCACTTTGGCAACAACATCAAGAATCTTTAAGTCTTAATGCCACCTTTGACAAGGGGAACACCAATCTAGTCCATACACCCTTACCACCATCCAATCAAATGCTTATCCTTAATCCACCATGTCCTAGTCCTAATCCATTGGCTACTCCATCTTCTAACCCATCAAACTCTTCATTACCCCCACCATCATCTAATCCTTCATTAAATCAATGCCTTACATTTAGATATTTAAAACATAAATTGATGGCATTATCTAAATCCACCAATCCACCTACAAAGGATGTGACCCAAAGGCTACAAGAAAGGAATCAATTGCCACCATGTCATTCAACTCATATACTTTAACATACAAAAGAGTCCTCAAACATCATGCCAAGTCCTTCAAGTCAACCATGTCATCCTCAACCCCTTGGGCCAAGTCAACCTCCATCATGCTCCTATGTTGTTGACCATCTAGAACATGTCAAGTCTCTCCAAGAGTCATCCCCTTCTACTTCCATTCAAGCAACTCAAGATGTATGTCAAGAGCCTAATCCTAAGCATGTGGAAACATCAAGCCCTAGTCCTAATCAAGATCAAATCATTGTCATCCAACCTATCCATAATCTATATCTCTTTTATGATCAAGATGATATCCATAATGATGAAGAGCCTATCCATGACCAAGATATTCCAAATTCACCTCCACCTAGCACTATCCATGATCCATCAACATCCACTTCCCTTGATGACACAAGTGCCTACCAAGCTAGTATAGAAGATCAAATCAATAATGTGGATCTAAATGAACATATTCAAGATCCTTTAAATCCTCCATCATCCACTATTGACCCCATTGCAAGTCCTCCATCATATCCACTTGGTCTTTCCAATAAGGAACTCGTGTCTAGTGTTCCACCTACACCTAGTCCCATTGTCCATTGCATACCCCAAGGAAACCAGTCCCAAGATGTTGGTACTTCCTCCATGCATTCTAAGTCCACTTCCCATCATAAAACCTATCATATGCCTAAAGTATATGTTGCCATTCCACCACCGTCATCCTACAAATGTCAAAAGCATGTGACCATACACCTTCCTCCATCCAATTTACCACCATTACTTCCAACTCCTAATACCCCTCCATCTGCTTTACCACCATTACTTCCAACACCTAACATTCCAATCTTTCATAAATACCCTAAATATCCTAGTCATGACCAACAAATGCACACATTGTGTAAACATAAAGCTTCCACTCATTCCATCCACCCCATGGGATTCAAAAATAAAAATTTGGATGCCTCTACACATAAAGTCAAAAATTCTAAAGGTCTTAATGCCTTAGAATACAATTTCAAAAAGTCAAAGCCAAATACATCTAAAAATCTATATAAGCCCATACCTCCAAAAGAAAAGTCTAAAAACAAAATGGTTTGGGTACCTAAGCAAAACAAAATCAAGTCGAATGAGACATCCATGTCACAAAAATCCCAACTGTCCCCCCCCATCCAAAATGCACATTCCATTCAAAAATATCAAAGTCCTAAAACCCACAAGCCAAATAAAAGTCATAAAAATACTAAGTCTATGTGGGTACCTAAAGCACTTCATCACCCATCTCCTAAGCAAACATCTCCATTGCTTCCTACACCTCGTCCACATCAAAAGCTTCAATGTTTATCACAGTGTGTGCAACCATTGGTCATGATTCCATTCCAACATACTTCTATCTTTCCATCACCCTTCATTCATTATCCTACATATCTCCCCCACCACCTTCCTATGGTCCATGCTTTTGGCTAAGCCTCCTCATTTATCTTTTCCATAAGTCCCATATAATCCCTATCATCTTCCCAACATAATTTGCATCATAATCCATTATCCACATCATAATCCATCATCTACCTACTCCATCTCCCTTTCATGTCATCCTTGCCAACATCTATGAGCATAATGACATTTGACATGGTCCATGCAATGAAATCCATCCCTCGTGGGACTATCACCTTTCATGCAACTAGACACTTGAGTCCCTCCTATCCAAAAGTCAAAAAGTCAAAAAGTCAAAAAAAAAAGTAAAGAGAAATCCCTTCGTCCAATGGTGAAAACCTGGTAAACAGGCGCCTTGGATAAGTACCATGATGAAAACCTGGCAAACAGGCATCATGTGTAGTTTGATCTTCTATGTCACTTACACTTGGGGGCACAATGTCTTATCTAGCCAACCTATCATTTTTATGTCATATCATTTCCATCCTACCTACCATCTTAGCCATCATACCTACCTATCATATTGGGTCCACTTATCCACCCTTCTCCTTTCGATCTTGATGAAGATATAGGGGGAAAATGTTGTAACATGTTTTGTGTATCTCTTGACATACCTCATCCTATCTAAACCAAGCATATCATTATCCTATTGTCATCAGCTTTGTCATGAAAAATCCTAAGTCTTGTACCTAGAATGGGGCATGTCATTCCTATGCGACATAGTCTTTGGAGATCACATCCTTTCTCTCTCATGATGCAAACATCCTTTCCATCCATCCATTTATCATGAGCCTTATATCCCTTATCCTATCACCCACCTTTGCACCTAGACTTGGTTTTCCCCTAGTCATTGGTATCTAGCACAAGGTCACAAGCATCCAATGACACACCTCAAAATATTCTCAAAAAGCCAAAAATCATAAAATGTCAAAAATCCAAAAGCACCAAATATGGCCAAATCCAAAATTTCCAAAATGTCAAAAATCCAAACATAAAATGTCAAAATACAAAAAAATCATGTACCGTCAAAAAATCAAAAAATAAAAAAATTCAAAACACAAAACATTCAAATCAATGTCAAAAACTTAAAGATGGTCAGCCATCTATGTATCATTGTCGAATCCATGCTTTTTGTCTCTTATTTGTTACGAGGCGCCGTATTGATAGTCCCCGAGACATTATTAGGCCTTTTAAGATGGTCAAAATAAAATCATGGTATTCGTCACAACTTCCATACCAAATAAGTCAAACAACCAAAAATCAAACACAAGATGTTAATTTGAAACGCCAATGTCAAAATTGGTCGCAAAAATTAGAACAAAGTCCAATCAATCATACCAACATCGGCCAATCCTACAAAACATTATTGAATAAAACAACACACCTCCTCGGCTACTCTTTGGTTCTCTTCAATATGTGTCCTTCTTGGAGTTAGACCTCGTCAAAATGTCCTTTGCCTTTTCAGGATGTGTCCTTCCGGACAATAGGCTTCGTCAAACTGTCAACACCATCAAATTGGCAAAACTCTTAAACCGCCAAATCACAAACGCAATAAAGAGAAATCAGTCTCGCAAACAAAATAAAATGGCCTGTCTCTTCAGCTGGCCTATTTCTGCCCTGTATCTTTCACTATCTTGGCTATTTTGTCTTATATTTTATTGTCTTGTCTTTGGTCATACCAGCTACCCCTGAGAGCTGTCCCAGCTAGTTAGATTTAGAGATAAAAAGGAAGGACGCTTCTGCCTATTTTATTTCTTGGATCACCGCCTCGTGGATTGTCTCAACAAAAGATCGGGTAACTTCTCGGGGCCCTTAGTATGAGTTAGACACTTTCGTCTGTGACCGCTTCATGACCTTGCACACCCTACCGTCGCCGCCATATCATGGTGTTTTGTTGTCCATTTGTGTCATTTTTATCACCAACATGACATTGCGAGCAATAAATATTAGTCCTATGGCAATGGCTGAAGCGACGGCCTAGGAATCAAACATGCACTCTTTAGTCTTGTCATTTTCTCGGGCCGCCTCATAGAGACTCAGACAGTAATTCATATCATCATCCATATCATTTTCATTACATTTCTTCGGTTTCCTTTCATTCTAGTCTTCATCCATTTCGAGAGTACACCACTTCTTCGAACCTCACAGCCCCATTCTCCTCGAGGGGCATACCACAACCTCCCTCGGCCACTCTTTTCTCATCTTATTTTGCATCAAGCATTTTTTGACTTATTTCTGTCACAAAGGACATGCTTATGACAAAGAGGGGCAAAATGTAGACACATAAAATTGTCCTAGGATCGTTAAACCTTGTGGATTATTCAACATTGCCCCTTTTATTCTTAATAATTAAATAATTTTTAATTATTTAATTATTTTCTAAAGTCATAATTCTTCTATTAATTAAATAATTTTAATTATTTAATTAATTCATTTTTATCTTTATTCTCCCTTGATTAATTAAATAAATTTTATTTATTTAATTACATCACTAATTAAGTCCCCTTCTTTCTAAAATTAAATAGATTCTAATTTATTTAATTTTGTCCACTTTCTACTATAATTAAATATTTATTTTAATTATTTAATTATTCATTAGCCTCTTCTCTCATTAAAATAAATAAATTTGATTTATTTAATTTAGTCAATTCTCTTGAGTTTTGAATTAAATCATTATTTAATTCAAAATGATTCCTTTTGTCACATTCCTCCATAATTAAATAATATCTTTATTATTTAATTATTTACTGGTCACTTGGAGTAAAATAAATTTTATTATTTAATTTCTCCAAAGAACTCCTTTTGTCCCAGCCAGCCTTATCTTCTAAATTACCTTACCTTTGATATTATTCCATTTAATTTTCAACAATTCCTTTTGATTGAATTATCTTATAATTCAATCTTGGCCCTTCATCCTTATCATTTGCCCTAATTTTGACCTAACCCTAATTCTTATTGCAACATTCAATCTTGATCATTGATTCTAGGGTTTTTGTCATCTTCTCATCCTAGCCACACATTCAAAATTGCAGTTTTTATAAAATGGCAATTTTGTTCTCATTTTTTCCCCCTCTGGCTCCCTCTCTCTCTGGCTCTTTCTTTCTCTCAACTCTCTCTTAGTCTTTTGATTTCTTGACCTCTAGTCTATGCTCATTTTCACAACTTAGGCTGCACTTTAAACAATGTCTATGAATCCACGTAGGGTTATTTTGGTCTTCTGCAAATCCTTCAACACTTGCATAGGGCTTAGTCTTTAGGCATAGTTGCTCACATAAATCTGAGGGCATTTTTATTTACTGCAAGCTAGGAGGTGTAACAAAGATCAATCATGGAAGGTGGAGACTTAGGGTAACATTGTCCCTTTTGTCTTCACATTATTTCCTTTGTGCTTTGTTATTTCATAGGAATTTTAATGTTATTGTGCTAACCCCTCTAACACTATTTTAGAATTTTCCCTTGATTACAATACCATCTACCAAGGGTATTAGGTAGCTAGGGAATTAAATTTCATGGACCACCTATCCACCCATTACCTTAGAGGCCAAATCCTTTCCTAAATATATCTCTACCTCTACCACTTATAGGTACAATGTGGTTAGGTTCTTGGACCTAACTGATAATTAATATACCAAAAGGAAAGATGGTTGATAGTCTTATCTATGTCTAAACAAGAATTTTTTAGGATCATCCCTAATATACCACAAGGGTACATAGGTCTTGATTCCATGGAATGGAGAAGGATGTATCTAATGCTTGATATGAGAGGATAAACCACTCTCCTCCATCATAATCCCAAGGTATAGAGTTCTTGGGTGCTTAGCTAGAATGAAAAAAATTCCTTTTTCAATGGGTGTATCTTTTGATTCACTTCTAGCTATTTATACCCAATCAAAACACTAGGTTTGGAGTTGTCCCCCAGGGTGATGGAATTCCTAATCAATCCTCCTATAAATAAAATAAGACAACACTTATTTTTATCCTCATGATCAAGACTATCTATAAGTGTAACTTTGGGATTAAAATATAATAGAAAATTTTTAAAACCCAAATTAAAATGTGGTGTGTAATTTTAATCCCAATTTCAAATGTGACTGTATAATCAAAAGAAAAATCACACAAAAGATAAAAATATCTAAAAATATGCCTTCAGTAATCATCTTACAAGACCGCAAGAATAGTAGTTTCTTAGCAAATGTCTTAGACCAATGTGATTTTCCTACAAATCAGGGTAGTTTCTAAAAATTTGAATTTGGGATTAGTTCAAAAACCAAGATTGAGTACCATAAAATGTAGGAAACAAAACAAATGCACCTAAAGATGGATCATTGGCATTTAAATGCATAGATGGCTAATGACAGGTATCATAAATCTACAAAAAAAGGTTGGTACAATTTGGAAAAAGATTGTAAAAACCTATAACAAAGAGTGAAACCAACTAGAAAAAAATGTTAGGCCATTACTAAATAAAAAAATAGAAGGAAATTTGAAAGAAAAAGTCCAAAAATGATTAAACAAATGAATAGAAAGACAATAAGGGTTGATAAAAAATTCCTTAGAAAATGACCCAAAATTGCAACAATATAGGGGTAAAGATAGCCAAAATCATAGATAAGAACATTAAAGAGCAACTAAAACCAAAACTCAAAAGTTAGAAAGTGGAAAAACAATAGAAAAGGTAGGATGGCAACTCCATCTATAGGAGGAAAAATATAAGGTGTCGGTGATGACCATGCAATCAGCTTGTGGTGAAGTATAGGCATTAAACTATCACAAAAAAGAAATAGATGAAAATCTGTAAGGAAAATTGGTCAATCCTCCAAACAACATTGTTAAAAAATAACAAGGATAATTTTAGATTATAAGACCCCACAAAATTGAGTGGAAAATGTCAAGAAATGACCAAAACCACCTAAAAACACAAATGGACTAGCAAGTTTGAATATTTTTGAATCAATAAGTGGAGTTACTCAATTGTGTAGTGCAAGTACTATGCATAGGGTGTAGGTGAAAAATTTATTAGATGTGGATATGTGTTGGTGATCTAAAATGGGGTAGAGGCGACACATGGTACCTACGACATGTAATTGAGATAAAACTCAAAAATGGATGTTAGATCTTCATGATATGGGTCCCATCAAGCATGCCAAAGATATGGACCCCTTTCTAAATTGAATGAAATGGACTATTGACATAAACAAACCCAAATTTAATGAAACAAACGGTCACACTTGTGATAGAGAAAACAATGGAAGATAAAATAAAATAAAATGTAATGTAAACAAGAACAAATGTACTATACCTCCATTGTGATGTGTGGATGTACTTCAATCGGTTGAATGTGGATGCACTCTCTGCTAATTTTTTGATAACATAAGAGTGTAATAGAGATGATTGATTGTAAATGGTAAATTATGGATAGCATGTAAGTAGGTGATGAAATGAGGGTGGCAAGCCTTCCTTAAATAGATTTTCCTCATAGAAAATAGAGAGATAAGATGAAATATTAAATGGAGGGTCAAGATTTGAGTTCCATGGATGGAATTCATAGCACCAAGTGCCAAGTGACAAGCTAAGGGAGAAGATCCTTGATCAATGGAAAGTATTTGATAACAAATGGAGGATTGAATGAGAAGAGAGGAAGTCGAAGGTGAGGTGGAAGACTAAGCATGCTCACACATATGAGTATGGAGGTGGCATGTGTGAAATATATGCTCACACATGTGAGGATTTGAGGGGTGATGTGGAGGTCAAATATGCTTCAAAATTAGCATGATCATACATGTGTGAGCAAGAAGTGAGATGAGTTACCATGCCCACACATGTGTGGGCATGAATTCACTAAGGACACATGGAAGAAGGGGGATGGTTATGATCTTGATCCATGTAGATGGATTGGAGGTTTGAGATTAGAAGTCAAGTTATTTTTCCCATATGTGGTGATGTGGAATTAGAAATTAGAGGAAATGTCAATGAGGGATTAAGTGGCTTAATCAATTAGCTAATCATGGATTAACTAATTGATTTAGTTGAAGGAATTGAGAGATACGGTTAATTAATTAGATTGATCTAATTAATTAACTTTAGGAATGAAGGGGCATTTAATAGATTAATTAGTCAAATTAAATGCTTAAGAAGGGTTAATTATGAGGATGAGTAATTAAATAATAACTTATTTAATTAATAAATACATGAATTAGTTTGAAGAAATTTGAAGTGAACTTGAATTTTCTATTAATTAACTTTAGGAATGAATTGGTCATTTAATTGATTAATTAATCAAATTAAATGGTGAAGAAGGGTTAATTGCGAGGATAATTAATTAAATAATAACTTATTTAATTAATTTACATGAAGTTAGTTTGAAGAAATTAGAAGTGAACTTGAATTAAATAATAACGTATTTAATTGTTTAGTTAGCAATCAAAATCAAAATGATATCATGTGATTGAATTTTCTATTGTATTCTATGGAAGCATTTAAAAGTATAAGAAATTTCATACTCAAAAAATAGATTCCCCATGTTGACCTTTAGATAAATAATTAATACTTTTTTTAGATAAAAATAGAAAAAGAACTAAGAACAAATAAATAAATTGAGGGTGGTCATCCTCTTTTGGTTATCAAGCATGTGATGATCTACATGCACTCAAAATCCCAACTAAGCCTCATAATATAATGCAATCAAATAGTGTCGTGTTTATTTCAAAAACTTGCATAATCAAGAAATAAATTCCCTACGATGACCTTTAGATAAATAATTAATACTTTTTGCATGAATAAAGGGAAAAAGGAGCTAAGAACAAATAAATAAATTCAGGGTGGTCATTGTCTTTTGAAATTACTTATCAAGCATGTGAATATTTGCATACACTCAAAATCCCAACATAGAATCATAATGTAATACAACAAAATAATGTCATGTTTCTATCAAGAAATAGATTCTTCATGCTAACCTTTAGATAAATAATTAATACTTTTACAAACATAAATGGAAAAATAACTAAGAACAAATAAATAAATTGAGGGTAGTCATCCTCTTTTGAAAATACTTATCAAGCACATGACAATCTACATGCACTCAAAATCACAACATAGCGTCATAATATAATGCAATCAAATGTCATGTTTCTTTCAAGAAATAGATTCACAATGCTAATCTTTAGATAAATAATTAATACTTTATGCATATATGTGGAAAAATAACTAAGAAAAAATAAATAAATTCAAGGTGGTCATCCTCTTTTGAAGTTATTTATCAAGCACATGACAATCTATGTGCACTTAAAATCCTAACATACCCTCATAATATAATACAATCAAATGGGGTCATGTTTCTTTCAAGATATTGCATAATCAAGAAATAGATTCCTCGTGCTAACCTTTAAGTAAATAATTAATACTTTTTGCGGATATAAATGAAAAAAGAACTAAGAACAATAAATAAATTGAGGGTGGTCATTCTCTTTTAAAATTACTTATCAAGCACATGATGACTAACATGAACTCAAAATCCCAGCATAGCATCATAATATAATGCAATCGAATAACACCATGTTTATTTCAACTTTTAGGCTACCCTTTTCTTTTGCTATCAAAATTAAAATAATATTTTTTGATTAGATATTCTATTGTAATACATGGAAGCATAAAAACTTATAAAAAGTGTATAATCAATTAATGGATTTCCCATGCTAGCCTCCCAATAAATCTACACCTTACACATTTGCTAAATGTCCCATCTCACCAAATCAATGTCATTTCAATGAGACAAGCATTATTAATAAAGAAAATATTAACACATGTAATTTGTTGCAAAGATTATAACTTTACTAACACAAACAAATCTCCTTTTGGCTAGCCATAGCTCAAAGAAGGGTTGAACAGGCATGTAAGTCCTACCTAATAGCAAGGGGGAAATATCAATAAGGTTGGTTGAAACGATGTGAATAAAGAGGGCAATATTCCTTCCACCTATCACAGCTCATTGACTCCAAGTTTGATCCGTCGGGAAAATATCTTCATTTCATTAGTTATTATAAGAAAACAATTAAAATTAATGAAAAATAAGTCTCAAAAGAGAAACCTTAAATTATCATTGCATTCAACATAGATCAAGAAAACATGATAAAAATAACTCATACTACTATTTTCCATAATATTATTAAAACTCAATAGAAAAATATAATCACATCATTGACTTGTTAACTTTATTTTAAAATTGCATCAATTACTATAAAATCCCAACCATAACAATGACTAATAAAAAATTAAAAAACTCAAAATTGATTTATAGCAAAAGTGTTACATTCATGCACCCAAATTTGGTTTGTACAATTAAATTAATTGTAATATATAACATCCAAAAAGGAGTTTGTACCTTTAATGCTTATTTAAATGAAGCACTTTTATGTTTTGTAAATTAGTGCCTTTATATTGTTGTGACATGTTCCCCACTTCCACCTACGTAAGTCAAATGTTTGGATTTATTAGATTAAATTTAACCCTCAAAAGAGTAAAATAACATTTTAAGTGACAGAAGTTTCAATTATTTCTTCATGTTTTCCACAAACGGCTGAAAAAATGTCACCTCGTACCTGGTAACAGAGACGGGAAAATTCTCAGCGAAGGGACAACCAATTAAAGTTGGTGTCAATTGTCAGAGATATTTCTCCGTATTTTCTTTATCCTTTTTGGAGTTGACACATGTCATATTCTTTGCCTTTGCATTTTAATGCCTTTACAACTGTCTTTTTCTCGACAGCTGGCATTAATTTGACATCACTCAACTTTGAGTGCTGACGTGTTCCTTTCTTTTTTTGTGTGGATAAAACATGAAACCCTAAGATATTTGTGGACAACCAAAAATAAATAAAAATAAAAAATGAATGAATATCTATGGTGATAGGCTTTGGGGTTTATGCATTGATATAATTTTGATTTGATCATTTTTTAAGGTTTCGATTTATTTATGTTTATTATATTTTGATTAGTGTTTGAATTTATATATGATGTATTTATTTTTTCATATTCATTTTAGCATATTCTATTTTAGGATCTTTTTAGATCTTGTTTTTTTCTTCAATTCGTATATACATTTTATATTTTGGTTAGTGTTTGAATTTATATATGATATGTATTTTTTATTTCATATTCACTTTAGCATATTCTATTTTAGGATCTTTTTAGATCTTGTTTTTTTTGCTTAATTTCGTGTATACATTTTATATTATGATAGGTTCTTACCTTCTTCTTTTTTGATATGGTCAAGGCACACTTTACTAAAGATAAAGGTATGTCTTCTGTGAAGATTCCATTCTATCCCACATTATCCTTTCATTTTCATGATGTTGACTTGTGTCTATCCATGCATGTTACAAACACTTTATTATTTATGCATAGACTTTACAATGATTTTATGGTTTGTGATGGTGATGGCTATCGACCTAGTAAAGATTTATCATGTGTTAGTGATGCATCTAGTATGATAGTTATCAATGATATCGCACCTCCCTCACTTATGCATGGCATTGTTATACTTCATAATTTATTTATGTTTGGATTCATTTATGTTTATTGTATTTTGATTAGTGTTTGAATTTATATATGATATGTAATTTTTATTCCATATTTATTTTAGGATCTTTTTGGATCTTGTTTTTTTGTTTAAATTTGTGTATACATTTTATATTTTGATAGGTTCTTATCTTTTTTTTTCTTGATATGGTCAAGATACACTTTACTAAAGATAAAGGTATGTCTTCTATGAAGATTTCATTCTATCCCACATTACCCTTTCATTTTCATGATGTTGACTTGTGTCCATCCATGCATATTACAAACACTTTATTATTTATCCATGGGCTTTGCAATGATTTGATGGCTTGTGATGGTGATGACTATTGACCTAGCAAGGATTTATCATGTGTTGGTGATGCATCTAGTATGATAGTTATCAATGATATCACACCTCCCTCACTTATGCATGGCATTGTTATACCTCTTGATGATATATCTATTATATGTCACATAGGTCTTATGTTCATGGACTCATATGGTTTGAATGTATTACCTTCCATTATATGTGATAATGTTTATTTTATATATTTCATATTGAACCTATGGACACTTCTAATTTAGATACATATATCTTACCTCCATGTGAAGATAATGAATCTTTTCGTATGCCTAACTTGATATACCTATTGATTTTGGATTATTTATCCATTTTGATTACCCTAGCAATAAGTTTTTATGATGCTTATAATTATTATATCATTAGTGATATGCCTTGTTCACCTTCACATAAGGTCATACACGTCTAGTGATGAGCATAGCTATTATCTATTTAGATTCTAGGTTTTCATTTTATTTTTAGTGTAGGGAGCTTCCCCTTTTCATTCCAAGGAAGACTTTACCTTATTTATTATTTTATTTTTGTTGAACTAAAAAAATTAAATTAAAATAAAATCATAGTACACCTTTACTACTTGAATAAGTAATTCCATATCAGGCCCTATTCTTTGGATTAGAGCGAATGAAGCAAGTAGAGTGAACGAAGCGAATAAACCCTAGCATTTCCCTTTGACATAAGTGGTCGTCTGGTTCGTGCAACATGAGATTAAAGGTTGAAGCAAGGCATTTCAGAGGGGGCAGAATAATGATGAAAGCTTTGAAAGCGACATGATTAAAATGAATGAGACTAGAGACGAGGAAGAGGCA
>VDFB02382373.1:0-39250 GCA_007258455.2 Sequoia sempervirens | reverse complement strand
TGAAAAATAAACTCTTTTTCATGGTGTTGAAAAAATCACAAGCATATTTTAAATATTCCACCACCTTTCCACCACCCTTTTTTTGTTTAACAATGTAGGAGGAAATACCTAAGTTTTGGACGAAAATTGATTATATGAACTAATGTTTTCATTTTTGTAGTGTTGGAATGTTAATTATGATCTTTTATTTATTTTTATTTCATATTATAGATTGGTTATTTTCATATTTTTTACAAATTCTATTAGATTTATATAGAATTGAACATTGAAAATGAAGGAACTTGGTGAAACACTATAATTTTTTAGGAGTTTGAAGCAAGAAAAAAATGAACTAGACATAATTGTGCATCTTGTCAAATCAAATATCAAATTTTAAGGTACATTCTATTTGTGCATGCCACCATGTCCATTTCCTATTTCTCAAAAAAAAATATGTAAAGGATTACACATTTGTTGAAATAATATTATTTATATATTGACAAATATAGTTGGGAAATAAACAAAATTGTCTTTCTACCTTAGCATTCACATAATTGTATCAAATCTATGTGAGCCTCAACAACTCTTCATTATCATGCTATCATGCAAATTATTTAAAAACCTCAAATATTCATTGGTAAAAATATTTATTATAGGGATACATTTCATATTTTCTTGATAAAATATGTCATCCCCACACCTTGAAACATTCTAGATGTGAAAAAGTGTGGATGCATAACTAAAACCTATCATATTACTTTTGTTGCATCTAGAATTACATCAATATATTTTATTGATACCATCTTGTATTTCCATGGTTCATACCATCATTTATCATCATCTGAAGACCTAATAATAATTACATCAGGTCATCTTCATTAGTTTAAAGTACAACAATAGTAGTACTATAGGATGTGGTAGAAGGTAAAATATAGAAAGGTTCATAATAATGTAAACTTACCAAGGTTGATGCACCTTGAAGAGATTCCTTAATTTTCATATATGCATTAGTTGATTTCTTGTTGCAAGTGACTAATTATTTATTCACATCATCTTGGACATCAAGTAAGAGGAGTAAATCAATAATGGTCCCTTCATCCTAATTTCATTATTCTTTCTTTATGTCACTTTTATAGCATTTATTTTTCTCATCTTATTCCTCTCCCTTTATTTCTTCTTAATTTTATACATGGAAATTTTCTTTGGTCTAGTAGTAGTACCATTATATTATATAAACACTTGTTTGATCATTGGTTGTTAGTCATTTTAGACTTTTTCCACTACTACATTTGCATGTGATACTTTTTTCATATGGTGGCTTAGACTTATGGGCTTTTTGTTGTGTGAGTGCCCTTGGATAATCAATACTATTAGTGGGTAAGTCATAGTGGTATACATTTGCACTCTAGTTACCTTTAATGTTACATACCTTTATATTATTACACAAAGACCTAAAATTTTTAACTTATCGTGACTTCACACATTGTGGAATCATGTTCCATCACATATGATTGTTGCAAGGTGTGTGCCCTTGGTATCCTTGTGTTGTGCAACGTACCACTTGGGTTCGTGACATGGATTAACCACCTCCCATGGATTCATTAATTTTGGTGATTGTATCAAGAATTAACAGGTCGATCTTTTGGTGCAACGACAACCATCCGTGTGATCATTGGTATCAAATCCTAGGTCATGGGTTTGAACCCCTCGCTTGCGCTAGGGAGGGGATTGTTGCAACATGTGTGCTCTTGGACTCCTTGTGTTGTGCTATGCAGCTCTCAGGTTTGTGACATGGCTTAACCACCTCACGTGGATTCATTAACTCTGGCGGTTGTATCGAGCATTAACAAGTCGATCTTTTGGTGCAACGATGTTTATGCAACAATGAACTTATGCTACTCTTTATAATCAAGAACCCTCATGGATTTATCATATAATGAGATATCATGTACGAATTGGCATAAATTTATGTAAATAAATTTCTAATTTATACATTCATTCCTCCCATCTCACTAACATTTAGGGAAAACTTTAGTGGCGAATCTTCACCAATTGGCGAATATTAGATATCAGCCAAGTCAAAATTGGTGAATTAATCGCACCCAACAAGGTGGAAAAATTGCCCAGGTTTTACGAATTATTGGTCCAATGCATGTCCATTCGCCATTGATTTATTTTATGAGGCATATTTAATTAATCAATTCACCATAACAAACTATGCGTTTCAAATGGAATAATTAATATTTTCGCCTAGAATCTCAGAAGCATGTAATAAATCACCTACATATTCTCCAATACTATTAAAACAACATTGTGTATCAGGATCCATTTCACCAATTAAAATTTACAAATAGTTGCTTGTGAGGACCCATTTTTCCAATTAAAATTTACAAATACTTGCTTATGAGGACCCATTTCACCAATAACATTAAAAAATAATTACATTTGAGGACACATTTCGCCAATTGTCATGACACCTCCATGCTAATTGTATGGCCATAATCACCCTGAAAATTACAATGTATCATTTTATAATCGCGTAGGATTCACCAAATTTTAAATATACCATTTAAAAATCCAGCAAAATTCGCCAAATATGGATTGATATAAATACAATCGAAACTATCATTTATTCTTACACATTTTTTTTAGTTCTAAAATTGTGAGCTCTCGATTTGAAAGTTGGACTTGGAACCTTGAAGTTGATCATAGGAAAGTTACAAACTTACGACACAAGCACTCCTACATTAATGAGTAGAAAATCAGTGAAAACCTAAACTTAAAGGTGAGTGATCATTTCTTCATAGTGTTATAATATTTCATTATCTCTTTTCCATTCTTGCTTCAATCTTAAAGATGATATTGAGTAGGGAATGAAATCTACATTCTCTGTCCTTAAACAAGAAGACATTTTTTTCTAGCTTTTATTCAAAGTGGGAGATCAATATGTCGAGCAACAAGTGCAACAAGGGTAAGACTCCTCAAGGTGGTGAAGGGACTAGGAGGCCATCAAAATTCCCAAAATGTAGAGTTACCATATAGTATTACTTTAGAATTGGAAATGCTTCTATTCCATTAGATCAAGATGGAGCTACATCATCAACTCTTCCACCAAATATTAATGAAGAAGGAATTCACAATACCTCACTGCCACCAGAAGGTCAAGGTGAGATTGTCATTGAGTTAAATGAGACAAAAGAGGATAAAAATACTATAGAAGATGTTCCAAGGGATACCCTGGTTAGCCAGAATGAGATATTGGCTTGGATTTTGTTGGTAGCAAGAAAAGAAAATGCAAATCAAGAGTGGGGTATGAGTGAGAAATGACAAGGAATTTTCAGCTTGATTGGGTGTCAAAGTACCCATTCATTATACCAGTGGATAAAGCGAACAAATATGAACCTCTAACATAATGAAAGTGTATGATTTGTATTTGGAAATGTAAAAGAGACAAGAATTTGCAGCTAAAGCTTGACACTACAGAAAAGCATATTGATAAATTTGATCAAAAACAAATCATAGATGGAAAGGAACAATTAGTAGTATGATGGAAATCAAAGGAAGAATGTCTTCATGTTAAGTATGTTGTGGAATATGATTGCATAAGAAAAGAATGTCAAAGCTTGCTACATGTTGAGGTATAATTGAGGCTCAATTTGGAAAAGCAATGGAAGGAGCACAATTGGAAAAAACTGTTTAGATGAGTGTTTCTTTTCATATTTTGTCCAGAGGGCATCCTATGACAGACTACCCAAAATATTTTAATTTATTATCTTTTTTGAGTGTTCCTCACTTTCTTGGCACACATTGGTCAGTAAACGCTAGATGGGAATGGGAAAACTATCTTGTTGTAGTGGAAAATCAATATTTAAAGGAGAAAGTAAAAGATTCAAGCTTCATTGCATTATCTTTAGATGAGGTTACTATGGTAGATAATACTTCTTGGTCTATATGCATGAGTATACTGTAAAACAACATGTCTACAAAGTTCATCTTCTCTTTGTTCATAAAATGAAGGGTAGTTCAACATCACAAAATCTATTTGAACTAGTCAAGAAATCTTTGAATGAAATTGCAGGTATGGATGACTTGACAATTGCTAAAAAGTTGGTGTGTGTAGGAGTTGATGGAGCTATAGTAATGCAAGGTAACAAGAACAATGTTTTCACAAATTTACAAACTACTTTTGCACCATACAAGCTTGGCATTCACTGTATGGCCCATAGAATGAATTTAGCATTTAGAATTGTAAGCAAGTTTCCTACAGTATCAAAAGTTGAAAATCTAGTCCATGAGCTCTACGCATACATCTGCCGAAGTCCCAAACATTTAGTGGAATTTCAAATTTTTTACTGAGGAATAACAATAGGAAACAAGCTTCTCAAGGATGTTGATACTAGATGGATCTCCTTGCATGGACTAGTGCAACGAGTTCTTTCAGAATATCAATCCTTGATTGGAGTAATGTATGAGAATCACAACACAATAGACAAATCTCCTGACCTCTTACATAGGTTAAGCAATATAGAGACACTCTTGACTTTAGCTAGTCTTCTCCCCATGCTGGATGAAATGAACAATCCTGTGAAGAAAGCCTAAGACATAACTATGTATATTAATGAATATTCCAAACTACGTAGACATACATGCATAACCCTTGATCATCTATATCTAGATCTAACTTCTAAAAGCCAAAAAAAAATTATCTGGTAGAAAATTACTAATTTGAATCAACCTGATAATTATTTATAGTTTAATGCAAGCGAGAACTTATGTATCTATGTATGCAGATTTGAGATACCAATGTACCATTGTATGACAACCAAACCTCTATTAGAGAAGTACCTATTAGAAAGGAAGCTTTTACTGATATTGTTAAATCTATTAGTGATAATTTCAAGGAAATTGCAAAATGTCTTTCCATAGAGATTTATGATAGATTCACTCGACAAGAAATACTTGAAGCCATGGGTATTATGCATCCTCAATTTTGGATAAACTGAGATAGCCCAACCTATTTTCATGATAAAGTAAATATCTTGATTGAACACTTTTTGAAAAGTGTAAAATACAATGAGTAGACACTAGAAGGAATTATAAATGTAGATAAGCTTAGATACCAATGTAAGAATTTTGCAAGAAGTATGATGGACCAATTTGATTCCATGGGCATGGAGAAGTCCTTTGAACTAGGATCAATAACAAAGGCTTGGACAAACGTAGGTTAGAGTGAAATATTTTGTGGTTCAATATCAGAATATTTCAAACTTGCTAATTTATGTCAAACAATGATATTGGGGTCAGTGGAGGATGAGAGAGTTTTCAGTTCATTGTTGTTTTTGAAATCAAAGATAAGAAACAAACTAGACAAGAATTTGGAAAATTGCTTGAGGGTGAAAGGAATTGCATATAATGTCAAAAAATTTCCTTTTGAAAGGGCACTCACAATTTGGAGGTCCATATGTAGAAGAAGGGGGTTGTGAAACACTCCAAATGATAGTATTGGTGGCACTGGAAGTGGGACAAATGATAGTGACACAATGAATGTTGAATTTGAGACATAAGGCCAAGAAAATGAAGACCAAACTCAGAATCAAGATGAATCTTTTACTTTATCTCAAGTTGAGCGTCAATTTCAGGACCATGACTCCATTTGGAAAATGGAAGTGAATTAGAAGCTTTTAGGTATTTATACTGCACTTCATGAATCATTTTCCAAACTATAGTTGATGATATTTTATATTGTATTCCATGAAATTGTGAATCATTGCACTTCATGATATTTTATTTTATATTGCACTTCATGAATCATATTCCAAGTTGTAGTTGATGACATTTTATATTGTATTCCATGGGATTGTGATATTTTATATTTTATATTGTCTTCCATGATATTGAATTTGATATGTGATTTTGCATCATTTTTAAAGAACAACACTTTTCACACTACTTATAAATTCCTATTGCATTTCCATTCACACAATCTTTGATAAATAACTGAAAGGAATATTAATTCATTCCTTGAACAAAAGCTAATAGTTCAACATCCATAACATAAACACATGATAACAGTACTAGAAAATGAATATAGATAATGGTGCATATTCAAAGCCATTTCTCTCCTAGTGTATTTGTTATATGAACTATGAATAAAATGATCAAGGGTTTTTTTGTTGATCTTCATTGTGTTCCAATGATGTATGGCTTTTATCTTTGTTTTAATCCATAGGTATTGGTGGAACCCTTCAAATTTTTGTGTTCCATTGATTATTATTGCAAAACCTAGTTGTTCTATTGATTTGGAATGTGTTGTAAGGCTTAGGGTTCTAGTCGTTCTCATGTTCTATGGTTTATGCGTGTTCTTAACCCTCTCAAAAACCCCAAGTGTCTTTTCCTTTTCCCTACATTCTATTTCGTAGTTGACCAAGTTTTACTTGTTCCTGGTCTCTTAAGTCATATGTTATACCTTTGCATCTGTTTACTCACCAAAGCCTTAAGCCTAATGTTTATTGTTGCTACCCATATAATGCCTTATCTTATGTGGGTCATAAAATTCTCTTAATTCTTGTTCTTTCCCTAAGTCTGGGTTTTAATATTCACTCAATGTCTTTTATGTTATAAACTTAGGTAGGTGACCCCTTTTAAGTCATGTAATAAGAAAACATGCTTATTTTTAATCCTTTGTTATGCTTGGCAGATACCATTGACTACTTTCTATTGGTTCCCTTCCATCTCGTAGGATTAAAATAATCAAATTAAGGAGCCAACAGGAAAGCGGGCAAGCAACACTTGCCCACCCTTTTGGAAGGTCCTACCACTGCTCGAAGGTAGCAATGGCTAAGAGTGATCTAATTAATGGTTATTATGATTTCTAAAAAAAAAATCTCAACTATCCCCTGCTAGCCCACGGGGGACCCACCTTCAGCTCCTGTCTCTCAAAGGGGAAGTGGGGAGGCACCATGTGGCACTATCACCACTGTTCACTGGACTATTGAAGACATAGAAATATTTGGTGAAATATTTCTCGACAAGTATTGAAGAGTTAAACAATGTGCTACTAGAGGGGTTTGTAGGCACGTGCAAAATTGCTCACCAAAATGTTATGATCGTGGCCATCCATTAATTCCAAAGGTTGTGTACTCGGGTGGAAAATGTAAAAGGTAAGAGGCTTGCAAATTGAAGGCACTAGATTTAATCTGGGTTGTTCCCTGCCTCCCCACTACCATAAGATGCACATGCTTTAAACCCGAAGGAGAAGTAGGGAGGTTGACACATAGATAGTTTCAACACTTGTGGAGATGGTGGAGCCCGCAGAATGATGGAGATGTACTCTGATTTTCAAACTTATTTGATTGAATTTGGTCCATCCATCAGACCATCTCACTACAAGATCAATGGTTGAGATTCAAAATTGAGATTAAGGTCAAATGAGTCATTTTGTTTGTGCGTGTGAACAATATTGATGGATATGATGCCCAACTGCTTAATTTTTTTTTAAAGCCATAAAAAATTGCTTTAAAGAATAATTTCAAATTGTTAAAGCATTATGTGCATCTAAGGAGTTCTCACTACAAATTTCAAGCTCGTGTGATGACCAAAATTAGGGTTTTCAAAGCAACTATAAACTAGTAAGTAAAATCACTATCTCGCTTCTCAATTATTTGAAAAATTACTGAAAGTGCTTGCTTTATCTTTTTGTCATTAGAGTTTTCTAGTTTGTTACATTTCTTTTAAGGTTTGATGTTCAATTCAAACAGTTAGCTTGTTTAGTCTTGTTATTTCCTTGCATCAAACCCATACCCTAGTTGTAAGCTTGTAATTTGCTAAGAAGTAAACCCTAGTTTTCATAAACTATGTCACTATGGCACCCAAATTCAAACCATCTGCGTCAAAAGGCTAATCTTCTGAGTCAAATCCAACAATGAGACCCTTGGTACAAGACTTAACTGAACAATTTGTACCCTCAACCTCTGAGAAACCAAAGGGACAGCTTATGTACCGTGGCCCTGGAACTAAATTTGGTATCACCAATAGATAGTTACAATTAAAGATGCTACCCTACCATACTCCAGATGGAGTCTTTTCTAGGGATGGTTTGGAAATAGGAATGATAGTATCCCTTTCTACAACCCATGGAGGTTGGACATGGGTAAATTGGTTGTGCCCAACATGTTCATAGATGTTGATCTCCTCAAAGCAATCGTTGTAAACTATGACCCTCTAGTTAGGGTTGTTAGAGCTCATGATGGATAGAATCTAGTATGGGTAAATAAAGAGGAAGTTGCATATGTGTTCAAGTTGAACACTTAGAGTAGTGACATGGTTAATATTGATGAGTAGAAACTAAGGGAGGAATATTTGAAAGTAAAACACAATTTCAAGGTATTAGTGCTGACAAATTTTCTGATATCAGTAGAGAAGGGAAAAGACAAAAGAAAGATTACTTTAGGACCCTCTAATGTTGAGCCCCTCCCTAGTAAGTATTTCCAACCATATTTTCAAAAGACCTTTTATTCCATCTACCAAATTCTAGGGTTTGATCCTAGTTCAAGCATGCCAATGGTCCATATGTACATGGCTACAAGTATCCAACACCTCAACATTAATTCCTTATATGATTTTTCCACCTATACGGTAGAGGGAATTCACAAAGGATTGGTGGCCTTGAAGAATGGTGAACCTAGTGTTAGGTTTTTGTGGTTTTCACTCTTCATGCATATGTTTCTTTTCAAAGGTATAGATTACTTTGGTCAGGAGATGGAGCTTAAAAAGGTTGTGGATAGTATTGAACTGCTAGTGCAATCATGGACTCCTATATTGGATAGGAATGAACAAAAGACCAACTATGTGACTACTACAAACCTTTTTTATAGAAAGTTAAGAAAGGATTTAATGGTGGATGTACCTAGGATCCCCAAGGAGTTACATGATTTTTTGAGGCCTAGTGAAAAAATTCCTAACTTGAACATTGCACACAACTAGGGGAATGTAATTCCCTATAAGGATTGTACAATTCTAAGGGTATTTGACACATAGTTGACACCCCACATACTCCCTAGGGAAGTGCCTTTAAGGATTGGGTTTTTGGAGGTGATATGGCAGCTAGGGAATGTGGATGGTTTCTTCTTGGATGAGAAGAAAAAGGGAACTATCTTCCCTACATACACTATGTTTGTAGAATTTGTAATGATAACACATGGATGGAAGAACATTATGGACCACTATCTCAGGCACTATAATATGAAGATATGGACATATAAGACATATGATCCTGATGGGTTCATAGCCTGGTTGATGTGGAGAAATAGGGGAGGTCGACATGTTCACACCCACACCATGCTTGAAGACCTCATTAGACCTTGATGTCCAAGTTGATAGGATGAGGAAATGGGGTGCATTTGTAAATTTGAAGAGAGAAATTAAGGCTAAAGAGCTTGATTTTAAAGCTTTTTCTAATATTACTGACCCAATTTTGAAAATTTAAATTGTGATTCAAAATTTTGAAAAATTTGTGGCAAGATTGAAAGAGATGAAGATAGTGCAAGTTAAGGGGAAGTCCCCTATGACAAAAGGAGAGTCAGTTGTGCAACCTTCCAAGAAGATACATATTTATTCAAGGAGAAAGAGCAAAATAAAAAGGAAACAAACAATTGAAACTCTTGCACAATGTGAGGAGTTAAAAGTGCATTCACCACAATAGCAATTACCTCCATTACCACTGCAACATTCTTCTACCCCTGAAATAATTCAATTGGATTCTCAAATTAGAGAATCATCTTATCCAAGGAGCCATCAATAAAGAACAAAAAATATTAAAGCTTATGGTCTGGTTGACTATCTCGCAGAGGAGGAAAATAATGAAATTGCTATAACTGATGAGGAAATAATGTAGGGGATGTCATCCCCTCAAGGGGAAATAATACCACAAAAATTTGGGCCTTAGGTTGAGCAAAGCTAAATTAAGTGGAATAAATAACTTCGAGGATGTCAAATTACAAGCCTATGAAATCTTTATGTAAGATGAACAATTTGTCACAAGCTTTCCAGGAGTATGTATGGATAGTAATGAAGGATGAGCATGCTAGATTGGTGCAAACAAGGAGAAGTGAAAGCCCCGAGAATCCCCAAGAGGCTATTGAAGCTAAGGTCCAAGATGAAATGAGGGCCAATTATTTTAATATTTTTGTAGATGAGGGTAGGGAATTGGTGAGGAAGAGTGGAGTGTTATTACTCTCAGAATGGGACATGGCATCAACGATTTCTTTTCACACTGTGAGAAGAGAGGATGTCCCCATTTTAATAGGGAAGAAGTTACATTGGATTTGTAGGGGTCAATTTTAGTCAGTAGTGGGATACTCTTGCTATTTGGGCTCTAGCCCCAACCACCAAAAAGCTTAAGGTTGCAAAACCTACCCCAAGTGTAAGAGGAGGCTTAATTATAAAAAGAGTTTTACATACATCTACCTTGGAGGTAGCAACCTTGAGTGTTACTGTGGCACAATTCACCAAGGCCACAATTGAGTCACTAACAATGGAAAGGGACAATTTTAGAACCAAATATAATGAGGTGGTTGTTGAGTATAACTTGATCCAACAAAAGATGGCTCAAATGAAAACTCAAATGGCTATGTGGAAACAACAACTCCAAGCATTGCAGCCTAGTACCTCACATGTTGCAATTTTTCCTCCTTCCCCAATTATTTCACCTCCACAAACTCAAAAGGAGGCTACCCCCATTGTATCTGAAGATGTAGAAATGGCATGATTAGCTCTTGAAACATCGCATGCCCCTCAATTTGAGAAAGTTACTAAGGAGGATCTGATGGAAAGGATCAAGAATTATGAATATAAGATGGATGATCTTGTTCATTTTAATAATATGAAGATTGTGACAACAATTCTTGAGCACTTGAATAAGGGGGTAGAGAAAAGGTTAATTAATATTCATGCCAATTATTCTTTAATGTTTGATGCCATTAAAAACCTTGATAGAGATGAAGAGATTGATATTCCTTTAATGGATAAGTGGATTCCAAGGGATCAAATGCTAAGGGATATGGATGTTGCATCCTCTTATGATGCAAATAAGCCTCCAAAGATACTTCCAACTCTAAGATTTGTAACGGAAATAACTGGTTCTCAAGGGTTGATTGAACCCCTGGAGGTAAAGATTAAGGAATTGGTTAAGAATTTTGATGATTGGAATTTTTGTCTACTTCCAAACATTCTAAATGAGAAGGGTGAAGTTAAGTCCCTACAAGAGTGGAAAGACCAGGAAGTTCAAGTGATAACTTCCTAGGTAAAAAAATTGTGATGAAATGGATTTAGATATGTTGAGGAACAATATGGACAAGCTCATGCATATAGGGGCCTTCCTTGAAGATTTTGATAAGGAGGAAAATTAGGTGGCAATCAAGTATAGCCCATACATAACAAAGGCAGATGGTATTATGGGGTTTGACTAGACAATAGAGGAGGAGTTTGCACTATGTAAGTCTAATTATATTGACATATTGGACATATAAACTGTTGTAAGTTGGAGTGAATGACAACAAATTTGGTTGGTGGTCTGCAACAATCAAGTTCAACAAGAAGAGTGCAATACATGGCCTTGAAATAGTACAAATCAGGCCTTAGATATATCAATGTTCATATGTTGCACTTTTTCAATTTTAAATATGGTGACAAGGACTACAGATGTGGAATTACTTTGGTGTATTCTCTCTTTCACTTTATTCTTTTCTTCTGCAAGTTTTTAAAGAATGTGGACTACAATGTTTGCTCATGGAAAATATTATTTTGTACTAACTAAAGGAGCCTTTTGGAAGGCGGGGAAATCTTCATCAACAAATGGAAAGGAATTTTGTCTTATATGTATTCCCTCTCTTGGAAATGCAAATATAATTGCTCAGGGATGTTTTGAAATTAAAATTGAAATGTAAGTCAAATGTAAATGTGACAAGTGTATAATTTGGCCCAAAGCTTGTTGCTCCCTTGTTCTTATAAAAAGGAATTCAAGGCCAATTGCACGGGTCTTGGTTGAGAGAGATTTTGTACTCATTAATGGATTTTGAAATACAAGCACAAAGGAATAGGATTATTGTTGAGTCTTAGGTTGAATTTGAGTCTATAATAAGCATAATAGTCTTACAATAGTAATGGCATTTGAATGAGAAGTCCAAATTCTGAAGAAAATTTTCTCCTTTTGTATCTTGTCATACAAATTATTAATAAAATGATCAAGGATCCTATTGGTTGTTTTTTAAGAACCAAACTTAATCTCAACAATTTCCTATGAATTTTCCATAATTCAATGATCAATAATGATGAGGATTGGCCAATGACTAGGTGAAATATTGCTAGGCTTTCCCTTTGCACTTCGGGCTCTACAAGACCTAGGAGGGTGATCCCTACAATTTACTTAGTAATACTCTTGTGCCATTTACCATAGACATTGCAAATAACAAATGCATTCTCATATATTTAAAATTAGATGAAATCTTTCAAGAATTTGGCTAATTCTTTAACAAATACTTATCTAAAGCAGAGAATGGATGACCTCTCATGAAACTTTAAAATAGTTTAAGGTGTATGAATGATTTTCATTTAGGATTTGTTCTTTGAAAAGCAAGGCAGACTCAATAACTTCAAAGTTAACCAAATCAATAGAACAATGCCTAATCCATTGTGTAACAAATTCAAATTTGGAATAAACTGTAATACAACAATGATTCAACTCAACATTTATAGACTATTGTGATATTGCATTACAATAAAACAACTCAAGATGTTCCAGAACATAAACTACTTACCAAATCCTCATACTTAATCACACAAACCTATGATTTCATCAAAGCATTTTAATTAATTCCTTGAATTAAAGCAGAGAAAACAACATACATTCAACCAAAATGATTGAAGACCAATAAAAGGATCCTTGATCATTTTATTAATAATTCATATGAAAAAGTACATAAGGAGAGAATATGTTCCAAAATTCGTATTTCTCATTCAAATGCTATCACTATTATAAAACCATTATGTCTATTACAAAATAGAATTCAACTTATGACTCAACACTAATTTTATTTCCTTGTGCTTGTATTAAAAAATTCATTACAATGAGTTCAAAAGCTTCACCCACCAAAGACCCATGCAATTGGACTTGAATTCCCTTTTATAAGAACAAGGGAGCAACAAGCTTCGAGAAAAATTACACATTTCAGTCACATTTTACATTTGAATTACATTTCAATTTCAATTTTAAACATCCCCAAGTTAGATAGATTTGCATTTTGAGAGGGGTGAAATCCATATAAGACAAAATTCCTTTTTCATACCATTGGAGAATATGCTTCCCATCCTCCAAAGAGAATCTTTCATTATTGTAGCAACATCATTATTGTAGCAACATCATCCATGAAAAATATATCCTTTCCATGAGCAAAATTATAGTTCACGTGCCATCAAGTTAGCAGAAACTAAAACAAGAAAGTAATAAAAAGAGGAAAGCACATACCCCGTTCACATTAGCACATCATGTCATCACTTCACAACTAAGAGGAGATAATATTTTGTAATAATTCATCCAAGGATTAATCTATGAACTTTTCAGGTCATGTATTATACTCCTCTTCAGTAGGCCATTGCATATCCAACAATTTCTGCACCTTAGTACTATGCTGGTTATATCTAGCATCCATCAATATCCTAGCCTCCTTCACAAATGCATCTAGAAATACCTCAATTCTTGGCATGTTGTTAATAGTTGCATTCAACATGGTATAGTTAGTGAGACTGATTTCCCTTTTAAAATGTGGGAGCAAACCTCCCAACTCATCCTTCCAAACAAAAAAATCTTTCAATTCTCCTTCATTGTTTAATATCTTTGGAATGACATGCCCCTCCAAGTCTCTAAACATTTTAAACTTATTTTGTAACTACATATAGGCAACTTACCATGAAATTTTGTAATTTCACTTAACAAATAAACTACCTTTATCAAATTAGGAATATTAGTTGGAGCCTCAGGGTCCTCTTGCATGATAGGCATCATCTCTTTCAGTGCTCCAACCCTGGTACTCCACTTGCTCTAACCATTTTGAAATTAACTTTGAACCTACACATATTTCTTATTGGCCTCATGAATTTTTTTATAAACATCCCACACATTATCAGACTTGTGCGATAATTTTGTAACCTTGTGCTTTAAAATGTCATAAAAAATGTTATCAACCACTGTAGACACCTAAAAATGGTCTGGAGAATCTAATTAATTAAATACAACTTATTTGATTAATTAATCTTAAATTTATCTACTTAATAAATAAATAGAAATATTTATTTATATTAAGTTAATTATTAATTCTTCTATTTTATCATATTATTTCTCTCTTAATTAAATAAACAAAATTAAATACTTTGTTTTATTTAATTATTATCATTATTATTTCTTCTATACTTTATCCATTAATTCCATCTTAAATTAAATACACAACTTCAATAATTTGTGTTATTTAATTACCTCATCACATTTCTTCTTAATTAAATAAAGATATCTTAAAATCTTTTATTTAATTATCATTTTCCTTTTATTTTAATTTAATAAAAAAATCCTATGGTTTGATTTATTAAATTATTTAATCTTCTTTTGCTAAATTTAAATAAATCAAAAATATTTAAATTAATGCAAAAATCATTTAACACTATTCACTCACCAATAAAATTAGATTTTTAAAATCTAATTAATTCTACTGTCATTCACGGGAAGAGCTTTGGGGACAAACCTGCAGGAAGTCCTCTCAATCTTCCCTCTCATCTTGCTTGGTGTTTTCATGGGGAGGAACAATCCTCCATGATCAGCTCCATCTTCTCATCCCATGCCATTCAATTCTCCAGATTGAATCCCAGCCTTTTATCCCGTATTCTTGTGCAAATGTGCTGTCGTGAAAGCTATAAATACAGCTCTTGGGCTACAGGAAATGGATCCCAACTTTTGCAATCTTACTCTGTAGGTTTTCCAAGCATCCAAGCATCCAAGCAATCAAGCAATCAAGCATTTGAGCATTCATCCAGCATCTGTCAAGCATCTAGCATTTGCAGTCATGGCTACCATTACAGTTGTTTTTTTTATTTAATCATATAGGAATAGAATTATTTTGAATTCTCATTCTCTAAGTGTCATTTTAGCAATCAATTAGCTTCTAAAATCTGAGAGCAAGTTGATTAAAGAAATCTTTAGAGTTAGAGAGCAATAGGACAGATTTCTGAAGATTCTTAGTTTAAATTAGCTTAAATTTCTTGAATCTTAGATGCAATGTCTTATTTAGAAGTGTAGATACATTTTAGATTGTTTTCCTCATTCCCACGCTTACAAATTGGTGCTCACCGGGGCTCTAACCCCATATTCTCGATTAAATTTGAAAAAAGTGTCTTAAGGTGACGGCTATGGATATTTTCATAACCATGACTTTTGCGCTATGCCAGCTTGATTTTTATAGCTATTTGGTCCTGCTTTAGCGCGACTCCAAGCTACTATAGCTACGAAGTTATCGTTTTGTGAAGGGCCACATCGTTTTCAACAAGACCACATCGCTTGGCCACATCGTTTTTCAGCCACAAATGAGTCATCACTGCTTTCACTTCACTGTCATTAAAATCATTTTTTTTTATCTAGATCCGACGCGTCCGCGGCCAGATTTGGTTGTTGTCTAAATTTTGGATAAAATTTATCAATCCTAGGATAGAAATGGATAAAATTTATCAATCCTAGGATAGAAATGGATAAAAATCGATCAATCCTAGGATAGAAACTTCACAATTTCTTATGGGATTAAAATTGAACATCATGCTTTTATGGAGCAATATCTCCATATAGATTAGCTAACTTGTCATTTGGGTTTTTAAAAAAGTGAACAAAATTTCTCTGTTGTGATTGGGTGATAGGTTTATGCTCTCCCCTTTACTGGGTGCATCAGAATACTAGACTCACTTTTCTTTATGCATTTTAAAGCTTTTTAAAACCTTTTTAGACGCCTCGCCAGAGGGGAAAGTAATTGTTCTACTGAAATCCACTGAAAGTGGGGACAAACAAAAGCCATGGTATTCCAACCCACTTAAAAAATTATGTGAATTTGGGGAAACCCTCTTTCAACGGAAGTGTGCAGGATAACCATCCCCAAAATCTTTGTTCTAAAGATTGGGAGGTCTCTCGAGGGAGTTTATCCATTTTCCGCTCCGAACGAAAATCCTATCTAAGAACCTAGAAATAGAAGCACACTTTTGCTAGTTTCTAAACATTGTAATACCTTATGGTGTATGGGAAGAATCTACCTCAAGCACTCACCATATAATTGCTGGTTGACCTGCTTTGCTCGTGGGATCTAGTATCCATCACACTCCTCGAAAGTATGCACTGAAAGACAAAACACCTGCTTCTTAGGGTGACATGGTCGTGGTGAGTCGACGCACTCCAAGCCGCGGGCCGCCTGAGTATATAACGATGACCTTTGTCTCTAGGAGTGAGTCTTATCCTAAGTGTCTTATCTATTATAAACCAGTGAAAATAAAAAAGAATCATGCTTGATTCTTAAGAACATACACTATCTATTTAGATTCTAGGATTTTTAAAGTCAACCATTCTATTCTTGCTTGTTGTGTTTTCTCTCATTAAATTCAGATAAGATCATCACAAAAATCTTCAAAATCAAAACACTTGTGGAATTCTCATGATTCGAGATTGGGTATCCACCAAGTTTTTCAAGAAATCTCTTGTCAAACGAATCAGAAAACCAAAGAAAACACTTGCATACAAACAACTTCTGAGAAAGCAACAATTTCTATATCAAAGCAGGAAAGTTCTACTCCAACATAGGACTTTTATTCATAGGTATCAATGCATTTAGATTACATCACCTTATATCATGTCAGAGGCTCCTTAGATTCACAAGCATTTTATCAAAGAAGGGCTCTTAGGCAACACCACAATCACAGTCAAAGAATTCATCTAGAATACATCCCACAACCAGCCATACAATACGATACCAGACCAAGTGAGTTTCATAGAATAAGATAGTTCTGTCTTAGCACCTCATGGTTCTGTTTTAGCGCTTTGGGTCTCGCTCCAAAGACGAGGGTATCCGCTCCAAAGGCGTAGGGTCTCTATTTTAGCTTTGCCCTCGCTCCAGCATCGCCAGTCTCGCTTTTAGCTAGTCTCGTCAAATGCGATGGTCTCTGCTTTAGCTTTGGGTCTCACTCAAAGACGCTGTCTCCGCTTTTAGCTTTGGGTCTCTCGTCGCAAATACAGAGGGGTCTCGCTTTAGCGCCATTACAAGTTCTCGTCTAGCTGGCCACTGCTTTAGCTGGCCATGTCTCTGTTTTAGTGCTCCAGAAAGTTAGAAAAATAGAGAGTTGGTAAGACAGTTGGTCAGTTTTCCCATATCGATAACAAGGTTTTCATCAGTCCAAAACATTTTTTTTTCACAGTCCAAAACACTTGGGTCATACAAAAGGAAAACTTTACCATTACACCTAGATCTTGACACATCTTGCAAAGTGTCCTTATCACCAAATCTGAGATTTTCTGTCAAAGTTTCCCTATCAAGGATTTTTATCATCCTTCCATCACGAAACTAGACACAACTAAATCAGATTTTAAATCAAAAACCTCAACACTTATCCAATCAAAAATCCAAGATCAAAGTCTAGAGTAAAAAGTTTGTATGCCTATTTTTACACGATCAGCATATCAAAGACAACAACAAGAACAAAACGAAAGAATAGCAGCCATGGCTAAAGAAAACCCTTGGGGACGATATAGCAACACTGGTCCTCTCACTAATTCACACGAGAAAGAAATAACTGCAGAGGAAATCGAGAAAGTTCAACAAGACCCTCATTTCCATAAATTTATGGAAAAGATGTTAGAGCAAGATATGGAAAAGTATCTTCTATTATTAGTCGACAGCGTGCTAAGCTTTCCTAAAGACTTTGATGTCAATCAACTCAAGGAACAACCACACCTAACCCAACTAGTATAGAAAATCCAAATCAAATAGATGCTTTGACAAAACAAATCCAACAATTATAATTGCAGTTCCAAAATATCCAACAAGGGCCAACAAAGAGATATTCCTTATAGGACATTTGCCCTTATACATTCGATCCAAGCATTAACATGATACCATTTCCCCATCAGATAGAATACCCGACGCATAACAAATACATAATGGAAGAACCCATCCATTTGATCACGTACGGGAATTTCGAGCCATGAGCATAGAGTTCGCACACAAGGACTCTTACTTACTATGATTATTTCCAAGAAGCTTAGGAAACACTTGCATGGAGTGGTTTTCTAAATTAGAACCCGGGATCCAATCTTTTGAAGAACTGATCAATAGGTTCATAACGCACTTCTCATTCAACATCCAACATGGTGTGACCTTAAAAGAACTCTACAACACCAAACAAGCAAAGGGTGAAAAGTTTCTTTCCTTTCTCCAACGATGGAGAAGGCTATTTGCTAAATACCCCAGATCTATTCCTGAAGAGGAGAAGATAGAGATGTTCATTGATAACCTAGTGGATGACATGAATTATAGATTGGACTTACAATGTCCATCTACATTTGAAGAAGTTATCGAAAAGGGGCTCAAAATCTAAGAGGCTCTAATCAAAAGAGGAACAATCAAACACTTCATTGAAGGTTCAAACAATAACAATTCCTCTAACAACAACAACTAAAAGCCACGATTTTGGCAAAAGAATAAGACATCGGGATACCATGATCGATACACACATGTCTAAACCAAAGATTCACTCTCACGCCAACCACTACAAACAAACAACACAATGATTTTTTTAATGTCAAACAAAGTAGTGATCAAGGAAATAATAAAAATAGTGGAGAAACAAAAACCCAATCATTCCAATGACCATCCAATAAACGAAAATTCATGCCATTAGGGCAATCATTGGAATCAATCCTCAAAGAACTTTTAGATGAAAAACTTATTCAAGTACAAGAGGCTAGGAATTGGGACCCTCAAGTCAAACCATCATGGTGGAATGACTCACATTACTGTCACTACCATCAAAATAAAGGCCACATGACTGAAAATTGTTGGCAATTAAAACATGCGGTACAAGACCTTATAGATCAAAAGAAAGTATTTGTAGAGGGGCACCAAACAAACAAAGATCATACAACATTCAAAAATCCTCTACCCAACTATCAGAAGGGAGAATCCTCTTCTGCAAACAGCAAAGGTAAGAATGTTGGTTATGTTTATGACACAATGATCCTTTGTCTTTCTGCTGCCCAAGAGGATGAGGAGTTATGCAATCAAATCAATCGAAACAATGACATTACATCTACTAATTTGGTACAACATATGGACAAATCTGAAAACCAAATTAATGTAATCACACTCAAAGGGAAACAAGAGCACCAACCGGTTAATGCCACAACAAGGGCACAATCCAAAGTTATATTGAAAGGAGCATCATTATCATCCCAATCTGTAGATCCTCCCTCCAATCAATATAATCTCATCGATCAATTACAGAAAATACCGGCACAAATATCCATCTTGGAACTTTTAAATATCTCCCCATCACGCAAAGAGGTTCTTGAGCAAGCTCTTGTATCAACCACGGTACCTAACAATTTGGATGTATGTCAATTCCAAGCTATGGTGGGACATCTATCTGCACCTCATTGCCTTTCATTTTCTGAACATGATGATGTATCACTCACCCATCCACATAATTCCGCCCTTCACATTGAAGTCCTAATCCATAAACACCGTGTAAAGCGTGTCTTGGTAGATGGAGTGGCTGGTCTAAATATTTGTACCTTAAAGCTGATTCATGCACTAGGATACTCAGATGAAGCCATTGATACAAGAAGAAAAATCACAATCAAAGCATATGATGAAGAAGAAAGGTCCTCTAAAGGGTTGACCATATTACCCATTCAAGTGGGACCTATTGTCCAAAAGTGGTTTGCCAAGTCTTAGATAGAGAACTCCATTACGCTAACATACCTGGGATGCCCTTGATCCATGATATGCAAGGAAGACTTCTACCTACTAATGCCCTAAATTTCCACAATGGACAGGAGGTAACAATCACGCTATAATTATAATGACACTCCAAGCTTGTCATACATTGAAAACATCTCACAGATACATTCATACCTCACAATAGAGAAGTAGGGTATCGACATAATAACTCAAAATAACTCCCCGACAAAATAACCCAAAATAACCTAATAAAAATAACTCCAGTATCATAATAACCCATGGACAAATAACTGCGGGTCAAAATAACCCATGGATAGAATAACCCATGGTCATTTTAGATCAAGCTAGTAAACTAGAAATGACATAAAATAAATTATAAATATGATTGTGAGGCACCATAGAGGCTATTTAGGTCATTTTTAGACAATATATCCATTTTATACCCCTAAAATAGCCTTAAAACACCTTTAATATGCTTAAATAACCTATAAAATGGTAAATAATTATAAAAATAAAGGCAATTATAATTATAAAAATAAAGGCAATTTCATGGGAATAAGTTGATTAAGAGTTATTATGAAAAGATATAAATGAAAAATCATTAAGAAGATATATAAAGTGGTATAATTAAGAGAATTAAAGAAAGGAAGAAGGGGAGAAGAATTAAAATGACCATGGGTTACAGTGTCGATGAAGTATTTGCATATGAGATCAAGAAACTTGCTGCATTAGCTTTTGTGCCTCAGATAGACGTAATTGATACATTTGAAACACTTCAAAAATCTCCTTCTTATACAGAACATGAGGAGATCCTACAACCCATAATTGATTATTTTGAAGACACATGGATTGGCATACTAACCAGAAGAGGCAACAAACAATCACCCAAGTTTCCAATCACAATGTAGAATTTCTATTCAGCTACTCAAGATGATCTTCCCATAACCAATAATACTATTGAGGGATGACACAAAGGATTTAGTGAATTGTTTCAAGCATCACACAACTCAGTCTGGAAATTCATCAAAGTAGTGAAAAAAGAACAAAATCTCCAAGAGAATAGAATAGAGAAATATATGGCTGGATACACTAGGCAACCAAGCAAGAAAAAATACCATGAACTCAAAGAAAGACTAAAAATATTGGTTGATGGTTATGACAACCATAACATTTTAGATTATATAAGAGGCATCACTCATAATTTGACACTTTAATTGAAAATTTGAATAATAAAGTTTTTTTAGCAACATATATGTAATTTATAAAAAAAATTCCTTTCTCAGATATTCTATGGGGATATCTTTTGTCCATGAGTTATTTTTGACCACGTTATTTTGGCTTGCTATTATGACCTGGGTTATTTTGTCCTTGCTATCATGGACTGCTATTCATTCAGGTTATTTTGGCTCTGCTATTATGTCTCGTGAACTTAAGTTAGCACATCAGATGGTGAGCAACAGCAGAACTTCATATCAAAGTGGCTTCCAAAACAACAAAAATCACAAGAGATAAAGGTGGCACAATCTAACCCTTCAAGTGTTGAAGAACAATTGGCTCCACTTTCACATCAATTCACCAAGGAAGTACAGATAAGTGACGAAGGAATAATTGAATATGGTGTTGGACACTCATTTCATCTATCATAGATGTTACCTTCCTTACAAACATATGGATAGCCATCTACGACTACCCAAAAATCAACACAATCTACAACGGCATTAGATGGCAGATTTGTAAAAGTTGGGAACTTAGATGAAGAATCAGAAGATAAGGCTATTCTCAATTGGCTTTATAGGGATGAGGAAGCTTCCACTTCCACAAGTAATATCATAGAGACAAATCAATATGGAAAGGGAAAAGCTATTCTGGAGAAGATGGGATATTCAGGACAGGGACCTCTTGGGTTAAGGAAACAAGGCATAACATAGCCAATCCAGCCACTCACGCTCCAACATATGGATAAAACTGGACTAGGATATGCAAGCATCAAGGATCTCTTAACCGAGGGAAACAAAGTGTAATGGAACCGATCCAAGTTCTCACAATTCAGCAAAATGGCAGAACTAGACTGGGATACACAGAAGAAGCAAGAGCATAAATCACCAATAAAACTATGGAGTGTATTCTTCAAATGAGAGATAATTCTGAAATAGATTCAAATGAATATGAGTGGGGCAACTTATCAGATGTTTCCTATGAGGATATTCAGATTGATGTTATCAAAAAGCATACCCCCAAACGTGAGGAGGGTCAAAGCTCGAGTTTTAATCCTATTGTCTTTGAAACACAAAACTTCGATGAATCAAGTGAAGATGAATGGACATCGATTGAGATAAATAATGTGGAAGAAAATACCCTATGAAATTTACCATAACCCACACAACCCGTAGATATATTTCCGCCCTCGAAAGCCACCATCGCTGACCTCAACCCATCTAATGATTCATTGTCTTTACTATATCCCGAGCTTATCAAATGGGAACCCCAACACCCTATCAATCTCCCTGTTTTTGACAATGACTCCGCTATTATTAACTACCTTTGCTGTGAGGAAACTGATACTTGTTCTACCAATGCTTCTTTTAACGATGCTTTCAGGCAGGAGGATTCCAAGCCTTCCAGTTGCAAAAATATGGAAATAAAAAATGGATCTAATGGTGAAAACCATTTTATGGTAGTATTTGATCCTAAAATAGTAAAAAAAAAGAACGCATCCAATGGTGAAAACCTCATTGAGGCACCAAAGGATGGAAGGTTTGACATCCTCCCACAACATTACCATGAAAGATCATCAGTGTTAATAGAACCCACATAGTCTATTGATATTGGTACATCAGAAAGTAAGAATACTACACCTGGCAGCATCCATGACAGATACAGAAAAGCCATATTTTATCAAATTCTTTGAAGAACGATGCATCAATTTTGCTTGGTCATACTCTGACATGCTAGGATTAGACACATATCTCATTATGCATCACTTTATCCTTACTAACCCGGCACTAAAACCAAGAAAACAAAATTGAGAAAATGCATCCACATTTTGCATTATTGGTAAAAAATTATTTGAAGAAACTACTAGATGTCAATTTATCGTGATCTATTGATTATGCCGAATGGATATCCAACATTGTACCTATTTCAAAACTGATCACACCAATTTAATATGTAATTTATTTCTGAGGATTTAAATAAAGCATGTCCAAAGGATGATTTTCCTTTGCCAAACATAGACATGATCAGAGATTTAACAAATTTACCATCAAATGCTATCACTATGGATGGATTTCGTGGATACAATCAAATCAAAATAGCTCCTCACACTAAGAAAAAGACAACATTTTACATGTCCATGGGCACCTTTTGCTGTAGAACATCATTCCTTTTGGGTTAAAGAATGCAAGAGCTACATACCAACAAGCTATGACAACAATCTTCCACGACATGATGCACACCTTCATGGAGGATTATGTGGACGACATCTTAGCCAAATTTTACACTAGAGAAGGACATCTAGAGATACTGGCCAAAATATTTGACAGGTTGGAAAAATTCAAAGTCAGATTAAATCCTAAGAAATGTGCCTTTGGGGTAACATCAGCAAAACTCCTTGGATACATAGTTTCTACAAAAGGAATTGAAGTAGATCCAGCAAAAGTTAAGGCCATTATGGAAATGCTACCTCCTAAGAATATCAGTACATTAAGATCTCTACAAGGCCGACTACAGTCCATCAGAAGATTCATCTCTCAACTAGCAGATTGGTGCCATCCATTCAACCATCTTTTGCATAAAAATGTGTCTTTTAAATGGGATGAACAATGTGAGAGTACTTTCAATCAAATCAAGCATTATTTGATGACACCACCAATCTTGGTACCACCCAGTGAAGACAATCCATTATTGCTATATATCGCAACAACAGATATCTCTTTGGGAGCCTTGCTAGCACAAGAGGACAGAGAAGGAAAGGAATAGGCAATATACTATATCAGCAGGACACTCAATGGAAATGAAGTAAACTACACCTTCATTGAAAAATCATGCTTAGCAGTAGTATTTGCAACACAAAAATTGCGACACTATATGCTCACTCACACTGTCAAGCTCGTTGCAAAAATTGATCCCCTCAAGTATTTACTAAGCAAAGCAGCTTTAACAGGAAGGTTGGAAAAGTGGGTCATGCTCCTTAGTGAGTTTGACATTCAGTATGTTGAAAGGCAAGCTATCAAAGCGACAAGTCATCACGACCACCAGCGTAAGCTCCATTGTCGATCATTATCCTAAGGACTCATGGAATTTCGATGTGGATATCCTCACATTACAACCCAACCATGGCAACTCTACTTTGATGGATCCTACTACACAACATGGATCAGTAAGGTGAATTTTATTTGTCACACCTCTTGGGAACACACCTACTCATCTTTGGCTGTGCTTACCTTCCATTGCACTAATAATGTTAGAAATATGAAGCTTAATCCTTGGAATTAAAGTGGCTATTGGACCTGAAAAATCACGTAACTAAGGTATATGGAGACTCTCGCTAATCATTCATCAAGTCAACAATGATTACCAAACCAAGGATGACACGCTAATTTTATACAAGAGGCTGGTAGATGATCTAAAGAAATACTTCATAGATATCCAATTTGAGCAGATACCAAGATCAGAGAATAAAGCAGCAAATGCCATGGCCACAATAGCATCTCTTCTACAAATGCCTGAAACACAAGAATGTTATCAATTTATTGTGGAACAAGTATCAAATCCTGCATACACAAATCCCAAATCCCAAACCATAAGCCTTTTGGATAGTGCTCAAACTTCCATTTATGGAGACATTTATACTTATCTAAAAGATAATATCTTACCGCTAGATCTTTCTCACAACCAAAAGTGCAACTTCATATGCCAAACCGCCAAACATACCATTATTGCCGACACCCTTTACCATCGAGGCCTAGATGGTACTCTTCTGCGTTGTTTAGAACATAACGAATCTGCTTCTGCTTTACATGAGGTCCATGAAGGAATTTGTGGTACACATTCAAGTGGATTATCTTTAGCCAAGAAACTCCTTTGTTTGGGGTATTATTGGCCACACATGGAGCAAGAATCTTATAAATTTGTTAAGAAATGTCAAAAATGTCAAATTCATGGCAATCTTATACATGCACCAGCACAGGAGCTCCATCCATTCACAACTACATCGCCTTTTTGTCAGTGGGGGTTGGACTTGGTAGGGAAAATTAACCCATCTTCATCTAATGGACATAAGTTCATTATTACCACAACAGAATATTTTACAAAATGGGTGGAAGCGGTTCCCTTAACCACAATCAATCGAAGCAAATATCATCTTTCATACTTAATTATCTCATTTGTAGATATGGGATACCCCAGTCAATCATCACAGATAATGGCAGGCCTTTCAAGAACCAAGATGTCCAAGAGCTGTGTGAAAAGTTCCACATCCAACATCGCTTTTCAACCCCTTATTACCCTCAAGGTAATGGACAGGCAGAAGCTTCCAACAAAACAATCCTAAAGATCCTCAAGAAGACTGTGAATGAGGTAGGGCATGATTGGCACGTTCAGCTTAACCCCGCTCTTTGGGCTTACATGACTAGCATCAAAACACCAACAGGAGCTACGCCATATGCTCTTGTTTATGGATCAGAAGCAATATTACCTATCGAGGTAGAAATTCCATCCCTTCGAGTTTCGCTAAAAGAACTCATTCTAGATGAGGATTATAGGATCTCTAGACTTCAAGAACTAGAGCTACTTGATGAACGTTGACAACAAGCTATCAATCACTTGATAGCCTATCAACAGAGGATGTCTAGGAACTATAATCAGAGGGTTAAGCCTAGAGTCTTCCAGATCGGAGACTTGGTCCTACAGGAAAACCCTAGAAATCAAGCAGACAGAGAAAAGAAGGGAAAGTTTGAACCTAACTAGATAGGGCCTTATGTCATCATATCGGTCTATGGATCAGGAGCATACCGGCTATCTACACCAGAAGGAGACATGTTGGAGGAACCCATGAACAACATTCATCTCAGGCGATTCTACACTTGAGGATACCTAGTGCACGGTCAATAAAGTTGTCTTGATGAAAACCTGGCAAACATGCGTCATGATGACGGAAAAACAGGAAAACAAAAAAATACAAAAATACAAAATACAAAAATACAAAAGAAAAATAAAAAGGACACAATAAAAACAAGTGATGAAAACCTAGCAAACAGGCGCTACTTGTGATTTTTACCAACTCTTCCATCTATTAGGTACAGTTTTGTTACGACTGTTTCCTTTCATATCATTTCCATCTATCATTTGAGATAATCACTATCACTATCCATATCATAGCAAGGATGTCATGTTTTACCCTGGCTTGGGGGCAACATCCTAGTGTTATTTGGTACAATGGACTTTCAGCTTAAATGGAAAGGAAGTCAAACATGAGAACACTAAGTGATGATACTTGAAAAAATCCAAAAACATTAGAAAATCAAAATCCAAAAACATCAGAAAATCAAAATCCAAAAACATTAGAAAATCAAAATCCAAAACTCCATGCAAAAACATTCATAAAATTAGAAAATAAAAATAGAGTCTACATCAATTGAATGTGGAGTCTGTGTTAGTCGAACTACGTGGTCTCTGTGTGTATAACGTAGGCAAGACTAATCTTTGATCAGTCCCCGAGGCCCCTAGGATAGGTCTTTAGGTTACATCATTTGGTCAAACATCTGAGAATATCATGCAAACATTAGCACACACATTTCAACATGGATGATCTAATCTGAATAATGATTTGAAAATACTTTGAGTAGATTTTGAATTATTGTGCTTTTTATTTTTATCATTTGCTTATCATTTCTTTAGAGTTACTCGATGATGTATTGAACTAGAGAAGCAAGGAAGGAGAATGATACTTTTCTTTGTTTGTTGTTTGTGAGTTAGTCATTATTATTTTGTGAATTGTCACGGGAAGTGCTCTACCAAGTATCATGGATGACATTCCAATTCACTTAAGAAAATGGTTAATTCTTGTCTGTTTACGCAAGAAATGCTCAGGTCATCTTGGTTTAATTATACCTTGATGCTTGTGTTCACTTGAAATATCAAAAATCATGAAAGAAGTACTCAGGTCATCATTGGTCTATCTCATATCATTGATGCTTGTATTTTCTTTCAACATTTTTAAAAAGCTCAGTGATGATACAAAGCAAAATAAAAAGATTGTTGAAATGACACTTAGATTTGCATGGTAAAATAGATTTGCATGATAAAATAGATTGCATCCATATTAGTCTTGCATATGCATTTATAGATTTGTTTCAAAGCTACCAATTTCAATCTCAAAAGCTACATGTATGCCCTCTCCTCATCATATCACTATCTCTTCAATAATTCTTAGGATAATATATAATTGTTTTCCTAATCACCTCTTTTTGAATCATTTTCTTTCATTTCAATCATCTCAAATTCCATCCAATCTTAATCTATTATGTCTAGCACAAATCATTTAATTGCATCCTTGGTTTTGTTCCCAACCTTGTTACAAGCCTTGATCCAATCATCATCATCATCGAGATGTATCTTTCCCTATCCTTTTGTGTTGTTTTGGGATGTATCCTTCCCTCATCAACAACACTCTTATCATCATCATCATCAATCAATCTTGGCTTACAACTTGACTGGGGCAACATCACGTTTATCCTTGAATTCATTTGTTCTTACTTTTCATCTTCTCCTTCCATTATCTCTTCCTCATCTCATCTCCTAGCCTATTCATCATTTTGCATCATCAAGTCTCAGTACATTAATCACTCGTATACTAAGGAATATCATATCAATCAAAGAAGTCAAACCACATTGCCTAATCAAATCTGAATCAGCTCTGATGAGACTTTGATCAAATCTTGTGAGCATCTATCATTGATCCTCACCTATCATGAGGTCAATTATCAATCATTCATTGATCCTCTCCTATCATGAGGTCAATCATCAATCAATCATTGAATCTCACCTATCATGAGATCAATAATCTTCTAAGCTACCAGGATCATCAATCATCATCATAATCAACTGGAGGAATCAGTATTTCTTTATCGGGAGATAAATTGTTTCATCATTATTTTTTCATCAAATCATCATCAAATCATCAAATCATCATAAAAATTCAGAAAAATCATAAAAAATTCAAAATTCATCAATTTATCTCCCGTGGGGGCATATATCGCTATCATTTCGAAATTCAATATCTGGGGCAAGTCTGGAGCATATTTCAAACTTTTCGTCAATACTGGCAGCTGAGGAAAAATCATTCTTCGAAGCAATGCGTAAACACATCACTTCAAAGAGGGGAAAAATGTAGACACCTAAAAATGGTCTGGAGAATCTAATTAATTAAATACGACTTATTTGATTAATTAATCTTAAATTCATCTACTTAATAAATAAATAGAAATATTTATTTATATTAAGTTCATTATTAATTCTTCTATTTTATCATATTATTTCTCTCTTAATTAAATAAACAAAATTAAATACTTTGTTTTATTTAATTATTATCATTATTATTTCTTCTATACTTTATCCATTAATTCCATCTTAAATTAAATACACAGCTTCAATAATTTGTGTTATTTAAATTACCTCATCACATTTCTTCTTAATTAAATAAAGATATCTTAAAATCTTTTATTTAATTATCATTTTCCTTTTATTTTAATTTAATAAACAAATCCTATGGTTTGATTTATTAAATTATTTAATCTTCTTTTGCTAAATTTAAATAAATCAAAAATATTTAAATTAATGCAAAAATCATTTAACACTATTCACTCACCAATAAAATTAGATTTTTAAAATCTAATTAATTCTACTGTCATTCACGGGAAGAGCTTTGGGGACAAACCTGCAGGAAGTCCTCTCAATCTTCTTCCTCCAATCTTCCCTCTCATCTTGCCTGGTGTTTTCATGGGGAGGAACAATCCTCCATGATCAGCTCCATCTTCTCATCCCATGCCATTCAATTCTCCAGATTGAATCCCAGCCTTTTATCCTGTATTCCTGTGCAAATGTGCTGCCGTGAAAGCTATAAATACAACTCTTTGGCTACAGGAAATGGATCCCAACTTATGCAATCTTACTCTGCAGGTTTTCCAAGCATCCAAGCATCCAAGCAATCAAGCATTCAAGCATTCATCCAGCATCCATCAAGCATTCATCAAGCATCCAGCATTTGCAGTCATGGCTGCCATCACAGTAGTTTTAATCATTTAATCATATAGGAAATAGAATAGTTCAATTCTCATTCTCTAAGTGTCATTTCAATAGTTTAATTAGCTTCTAAATCTGAGAGCAAAGTAGATTAGAGAGATCATTAGAGTTAGAGAGCAATAGGATAGATTTCTGAAGATTTTTAGTTTAAATTAGCTTAATTTTCTTGAATCTTAGATGCAATGTCCTATTTAGAGGTGTAGATGCATTGTTAGTTTGTTTTCCTCATTCCTACGCTTACAAACACCTTGACAGTTTCCTCCTTAGCTCTTTTAACATTATCCTTCTCTGCTCGCACTTCCTACTTTAAACTTTGAATTCTTAATGATAGGGTCTCCCTATCTTGTGCAAAAAAAATAGAAGAAGTTGTGGGAGAAGGAAAAGCTTTTTTGTGCTGAGCTAGTAGCAATAGAAAGCACCCTATTATGCTCATCCATCAACTTATTCTATTTATCCAATAGCTTATCATATCTATCTTGTGTAATCTAGGTTGTATCAACACTTATCATAGCAACATGCATAGTTAATTGTGCAACTACAGTAGCAGACATCTCAATAGCTCTTTTATAACCACAACACCAATTTATTGCTCCACAAATTTGATCACCTTAGGTTTCCCAGTGTTTGGTGCCATGGACCAAATAGCAAGAGTGTGCAACTTTGGGCTAAAACCTGAACCAAACACCTTATTATCAAAATTCTCCTCAGAAATAGAAGCATTGGAATAATTTCTTATTGCATTCAATGCAATAGCAGAGGAAATATCTCACCCAGGAAACAATAAAAATCAACTTCCTTTAACCAAATACCTTGCTTCTTGGGGTGATATAGCAGAAATTTATTTCATTATCTTATCCTCCTCCTTTTCAACTTATTCTTGCAATGAAGGATCAACATTTTATTTTTCTTCTTCTATCCTCTTCTTGATGTCTTGGCTTCTTAATTGGATGACAAAGTCCCTGAATTTCTTGGTTTGGAAAAAGGTGTCATCACTCATGAAATCCCTACAAGCCTTAATTCTGACATCATCATCTTGATCTTCATCATATTCCCATTTTACAATCCTGCTAGCAGGAACAACATTTAAAGCATCTGCCTTGTCAAGGGATGGGAATCTCTGATCAACTTCTTGTTCCATGGGAACATTCTCTATAGATTCTTCTGGTGCATACTCCTCACCACCATGCTCATTTGTTGAATAAGTCACCAATGGGGTGACTGCAAGTTTCTTTCATGTCTCCTGCGTTTTCTCTTGAATGCCTTGAACTATGGAGTGAGCCAGTTGGCTCCTCACTTGTGCATCATGACATTCCTTAGCAACTTTTTCTTTTATTTTATCTCCCTTAACCTTATCAAAGAAGATTTATCCTTAGAATCCACCAACATCACTTTAGCTTGCATATATTGGTCCTTTATCTTAGAATAAGGACTCACATAAAATGGGTTCTCTTTCAAAATCCTTTCTTCAATGGTACATATATTTTCTCCATTCATTCTTCCTCTTTGCAACCTCCACATCAAAAGATAAATTTCTGATTACATCTTCTGTATATAGGAATTGATGTTGCTTGCTAGACAATCCTCTTGCTCTTCTCTTTGCATCAATAACTCCCTCAGGATCACAATATCTTATAATATCCCGTTTCATCCTATAGTTATTCAAAAGGGAACCAAACCTCTCAATACCCTCCTTTGATAATCATACAAAATATGTGAATCCACACTTCGGGTTTATCAATGATGCCTTCTTTGAATTTCTAAAGTTTTCTTTGTCCATGGAATCTAATTGCCACATTATTTCCATAATTTTTTTCCTGTTAGATACATATATAGGTAGCTGGTGGGGTGGCATTGGAGATCCATAGATCCTAATAGTAGTGTGACCGGTATGCAAATACCAGTCCCCCCAATTGAACTTTTGTGTTATGTTTTGTTCAAATTCTATAGGCCTTAAAATTTCTTTCACCTCTTGATATCTTGTACATGGGCTTTAAGCCCAATTGCTCCATCACACCAAATTTGAAGTCATTGCAAAATGGAGCATAATTAGAATCTGGACAGTGTACATTCCAAACATGTGTCCACATTTGTACTGGAAATTCATTATCCTGACTATCCCTCTCTCTCAATGTCATGAAATTTCTCCATACTTTTCTATCTTTTCACAATAATATGTGCATTAACAAAGAATAATGTTTGTAAGACAATGGAGGCTATGTATCCTTCAATTTTATTAAATCCTCATGAAGTTGATCATCTATATAGGAAGCATAATCAAAATTCCTATTCTGATAGTTGTTTTGTATATCAATGTCCATCACCATTAGAGCAATATCCATCTTGATATCAAATTTCTTGTGTAAAACTTGACACAATGCATAATCTATATTCTTGAAGTAATCCTCAAAATCATCACAATAAAAAGGCTCGAACTCCGTATTCCCAAATGATACACCACTCTTGTTCAGGTCACACCTTCTATGCCTTAACAAAACATTTTTTTATAACCAAATTTATTCTGCTCATATTCATTATACAAGGAACAAAATTTGATTGACTTAGTAGCAGAAGGATTCAAGTTGAAAACCTCAACAATTTGGCTCCTTGTAATATCAAGCATGGGAGCTCCATTTGGAAATCTCTTAATTACCCTATCATTAAGTTCATAGCATCTAGCTAATTCCAAAATCAAATCCACCTCCACAAAAACATTTGGGCAAACCAGCTTGCCAATATCACAAGTCTAGAGATGACATGTGGGGTGACTAGCAAATCTTTTGTTGAAAGCATAGAGAAATAAATTCCAACCACTCTGAGGTAGCACAAAATCACCAACCCTAGAATCCAAGTCTTGAAAATGGCTTGTCAGTACACCTTCACTAGTTTTTCTTTTCCCAACTGGTTTAATCTCTATAGCTGGATCCTTAACAACCTCCTCCATAAACCTAGAATAATCTCTCTTCATAGTTCTCTTCTTTGCAGATGTTTCATGAGCTTTTGGGTTGGGTTTTTCATCCTAGGGTTTTGGTCTTTTAACTCTTTTCTGCTTAGGTTTCCTTTCAGGTTTGGTGGTAGACTCACTAGGCTCACTCATTTTTCATAGTATAATATAACTATGGTTTCAAAACAACTAGGAATTACAACTTTAATTCTCAAACTCACATGGTTCAAAATTAATTTCAACAAATTATATCCTATTCCACAAACCCTATGTGAAACAATTGCAATTCCCCTTTTGAACAAAGAGATAATAACCCTAACCACAAACCCTAGAAATTCACCCAATTCTCAGACTACCCAATGCTATTAAATTACTCGTAGGGCATATAAAATTGACTTACTCGAGATAACCAGTAGTTTGCTCTTCGAATTATCTTCACCTGAAGCTCGCCTTATCCTTTTTCTAAACTTGACCAATTCTTCTACTCTCGAATGATTACAATTGTGAAAGAAAAGGACCAACTACCTTCTTTAAAACTCAAAAAATGGAGCGTCTTCACCATTAATGCTTGAAAGAAAGATCGTGCGAGTGAACTGACAATGATCCATTCAAGTTTGAATTAAATTTGTGTATCTTTTTTATTTAAAATATCATCAATGACTCTCCTTGACCATTGCTTTTTTTCTTTCCACAAGTGTGCTTTAAAACAATGATGATAGCCTAGGAAGTTGCCACATAGCCGCTCCACATGCCTCATTAGTCATTTTGAACTCCATCACTCATCACTATAATTCTATCACTTGATCAAATGGAAAAGTGATGCAAAGAGTAGCCTCATTCCAATGCTCATCATTGTAGTTGATTTGGAAATAAATAGGCTTTTAGCGATTGGCGATATGGGTGATGGCACCAGATGCTGACAAGTGGAATAATCATAGCCCACAGTTACTTACCTTTCATCACTCATCACTCAAATGAATTGAGAGGAAAATAATTTTCTACGATGTGAATGACCCACATGATGTAAAGAGAATACAAAGGTCATCGCTCATCATTGCAAAGGTTTATTGAACACAAAGAATTTAGTGACACAAAGGAAAGCAGTGATGCAAAGGAACAATACATTCCATCGCGTGTCACTGAAGTGGAATAAAAAGGCCAAGAGATTTCGGCGATGTGTGATGTGAAGGTAATACAAGCCATCACTCATCATGGAAATGAAACCAATGAGCCAAAAGGATTCAGTGATGAGTGATACAAAACTTTAAGTGGCGAGATTTGAGCATGTGCTTATAAGTTGTTCTTAAAAAGGCGCCACCTAGGCAAGACAAGAGATAAGGACATAAAAGGACTTAAAACCATTTTTGACAAAGGATGTGAAGGCCAAACATGCCCAATTTTTAACTTTATAAAATATTAACCCAAACCCAAAAATGAGAAGGAAATACTACGCAATGGGTAGACGAGGGATCCTAGGAATAAATGGTCTATAACCAAATGAATTCAAAGTCTCAAGATGTAACTCATACAACTGGGAATCAATCATAGAAATTCAACAGAAAATTAAACCAAAGAACAAGGATTATGAAAGAGAGAAGATATGCTAAGTAAAACTCACAAATATCATAAAAACCCTAAACCCTTGTAACATTTCAGACTAAGAAGCCATCCAAGTGAAGACATTTAGACCAGTGGAACATGAAAAATTGAGGGTTCCACTAGATCCTTTGATTAGTCTTCAATCATTTTGGTTGAATGTATGATTTTGTTTTTGCATTAATTAAAAGAATTAATTAAATTGCTTTGATGAAATCATAGATTTGTGTGACCAGGTAGAAGGATTTAATAATTTCATATTTTAATTGTCTTAAACATATACTCAGTGATTCATCACTCAACTCAATGCTTAATAACATATTAATAATAATAGCATATACAACAATGAACATCAACAATCATTTAATGTGTATCTAGTAGTTGAAACCATAATTTTTCTTCAAATGAAAAAATAAATAATATAGATAATTGAACATCAACACATTACTGAATTTGAGTTTTTTTATTGATTTTCACATGAAGGAATACATAGAGGCATTAACAATGCAAAATCTTGCTCAAAGAAAACTCTGCACAAAGCTAAGTTAGAACTTGGAAACTCATATTATCAAATATCAAATCATTGTATCACCTTTTCTAGCAACTTCCACTATTAAGGTGGTGGAATTGTCATTTGTTCTAACTAATATTGTTTGACTTGAAGATTTGTTAATTAATGATTGAAATTGGAACCTATCTTAAATTATTTAGTCAAAATTTCATTCAAGGTTATCACTGGTTTGATGGAATCCAAATAGTTTGCCACATCTGGGTTGTGAGAAAACTGGTCCAAATCAATCTTCCTTGCACCCTTCATCTTATTTCTAAAATCATCCTTTCCAATGAATCACTCCTTTATGTCAAAAGCCTCTGGAAAAAAAAGCACTGTGAAGTTCCTTACCTTTTCATCCAACTCATTCATCTTGGTTGCAGCCAGATGCACAAATTCCTTTGTTTCATGCATTCTCAAACACTTTTGAATGATAGATGACAACATCATTGAGGCAACAAGCCAATTATTAATCCCTTTTTATTTCAAATCATTGCCACTAGCTTTGTAGACTGTTTGTTGAACTTGATTTGTAGATTTCTCTAATGCCAACAAATTTTTGTTGTCCACTAAGTGTTTGTTGAGCTTCTTATAACGTAGTCTGATAGCATCAATCAATTGAAACACTTCACACAAATGATCAATCCTCTGCATTATTTCATCCCAGATATTTTGTTTCATATGCCTCATTGTTTCTCTACAAAATGCAGTTAACTTATTTTGACAAGAGTTAATTTCATTTTTTTCTTCCATCAACTCTGCGTCCAATCTTTCATTTCTTTTTCTCTCTTTCTCCAATTTTTGTTCCCACTGTTCATTTCCTTTCTCAATGCTTTGTCTTAATTTTTATGAAATGGATTTTTCCTCATCATATTTTTTTCTCTCATCTAACCTTTTCTTTATTTAATTCACTTCTCTCTCATTTTGTTTATCCTCTTTGCTTGTTGATGTAGAGGCAGATTTTTTTTATTCCTTTTTTCTAATTCATTGCTCTTGCTATCTGCTGCTTTCCTCTTTGCTTTCTCATTTGCTAGGTATGCTTGTAACTTTTTCTATTTGAGTCTGCAACCTTTGTTTCTCTCTCTCTCTCTTTCTTTAGTAATGATGTGTACACCAATTCATTGTTCCTCTTTGATACATTAATTTTGTCAGTATTTTTGAGTCCAGAAAAATCCAATTGTAAACTGCTCAACTAAAATTCAGATCGATCCATCTGATTTGTTGGTTTATTTTGAATTATGGGAACGACTATTTTGTACTCCATGATTTCCATATTTTTTTCAAATGTGGGTAATACCATGGTTGTTGCAAGCTCTGAAGTTACAACAAACACACTCTCCATCAGTTGCTTCTTTCATTTTTTTTATAAATTTTTTATTTCTTTTTAAACTCTTCAATGTAATCAAAACCTAGGGACCCAAGAACAATGGAATGCTTGAATGGAAAAGGAATAGGAGTACTTGCAGTTGCTAATGTTGTTGCAGCCACACTAACTGTGGGACTTCGAGTGCCAGGAAATCACTCCTTTGTGGTGGAAATGGTAGTTGTTGGACTTGGACCAGTTAAAATCCTTTGCCCCTTTTGTGTGCCTTGATCACTTGGTATTTGTGTGGTATCTTGTATTGTTGTCCTCTTGTGTGTAATTTTTTGTTGTAACACATGTTGACCACTACTAGTACTGCTACCCATATCATCACCACCAGTGGTAGTGGCAGTTGCATTACATTCTCCACCATGCCCATGTCTAAGTTGTGAGTGTATCTGATTGTGAGGATTAGGATTTGAAGCTCTAACAAAATGAATTGTTTCAACTGTACTTGTTTCCCTTGGTCTACTTTATTAGCTCCAAGGCCTTGCTTATCAACATGTTTTCTATGGTCTACATCTATCACCGTACAAATTCCTTGTCTTTGGGACCCCAAACCACCACCTTCATAACCCATATTTTTGGCTATGGCTGCTCCTAAAGTATATGCTTCTTTTGTATCCTCACTTAAACAAGGTTTGACATAGCTTTGTTCTTCCCTATCATCATTAGATTCATCATCAGTTTCTTGATATTCACCATCATTGGGATGCTCTATATTCCACAATTTGCTAAACTCATTATCTTCTTCATTATCTCTAAAGTTTGCAAGAGTTTTTGGTTCACCTAGCTCCTTCCTCATAGACCAAAAGGAAATAATTTTTTATCATGACCAATTTTTATCTATAAATTCCTTATCTAGATAATCTATCATTTTTACTCTACTAGATGGTTTATCACTTTTTTCATAAAAATTGTTGTACCTCTTGATTGTCTTTCGGTGCAATGCCATAATTTCTGCTGAAAATTGTTCAAAAGAAATACCTTTCTCAGCAACACTTTTCTCCATTCCTATTTTGACCTCATCCCAAGAATCCTTGTTTCTCAAGTTTTAGAGCAAGGGTTTACATTGCTGTTGAATTCTACTTGCAACATTCCTATTGGCCAAAATCATCGATTTAATGGTGTCACATGGAGCATACTGCCAGTGGCATTCAACATCAAAATTAGAAACTTCAAAAGATTATGTGCCACACTAAATGATTTTCTCTCAAATGTGAACCCTCCACATGAAATAGGTAAAGAAGGAAATAAGGTCTTCTTTTGTTGATCAACAAAGTGTAATTCATTATTACTCTACATTTTCCTTACATATTCCAATGAAAAAACCCCTTTTTGTCACATGTATTGGAAGTTTGTATGGCTCTACTCTTGATCCATAAAATCTTAGCACAACATATTCTTCCATTAAGTACCAATCAGCCAATTGTATTTCTTTCCCTAGTTGAATGCAATTTCTACATGACATAGACAATCTAGGCATTAGAGTATTTGTAATTGCTTGATGCAATGGAGACAAAAAGTAGTCTACAAAATGATTGTAGTTCTTTTGAGAATCATGTATCCCTATCTTAGTGGTCCAATCATATACTAGAGCCATTTTATTTTCCTTAGCATTACTATAGGGCTGAATCTGAAGCTTGTTGGTCTAAAACATTCCACTAAATTTGAATAGAAAAAAATAGCACAAGTAGGTTGTGAACCTAAATGTCTTAGTAGAATTTGAGTGTGCACCTCCTTTAATCATTAAAAATTGTTCATGCATGGATTCTACAATGTGCTCAATAAAGTTATATTTGACAGGTTGAGATGGAAAAGCAAAATAGATATTATAAACCATTTCAAGGAGGGTTGTACCCACTTCCCAATTTCTATCCAATCTGAGGAAAAATGCTAGCATGGAAATAGTATCTTGAACCCATGTGTGAGATGGGGTTCTTAATTTCTAGCCTAGAATAGTGATAGCTAACACCTCTAGACCAATAAACCACATCGACAAGAGAATACAAAATAATGGAGAGAATTAGAAAAATAAAACATAAAGCAAACTACTCCCCATCATGGTTGATTCACTTCCCTTTCTCTCCTTCTTATCCTTATGCAAATTTTCCCTTAGATTTATTGTTGAAGTCATGTAAAACCTGCAAATAGTAAGCAAGAAAGTTGGAGAAAGTTAGTTGTTAAGGCCAAAGTGGAGGGGGAAGGCTACTTTTATAGACAACCTTTTGAATAGACGACTGAGATTAATCCTCTAGAAGGATTCCAAGATCAATGGATGAGAATGCATGAGAGGGAGGTTACAGAATGAATGGTTGAGATTGAGTCTTGAAAAAGATGCCAAGATCAATGATCCAAAATTGATGCACCAAAAATATGCTATTCTTGGAGGAATCATGGCAGGTATGATGCCTGACGGCTATGACACCTAACGGCTATGACAAAAATGAAGGCTATGATAGAAATGAATGTCAGGGCATCTTTGACTGGAGAAGGGCACATAAATAATTTATTCAAAAATGGAGGAAAATGACAAGTGTGTTGTGTAGTTTTGCACACACGCCCCACTGAAAGTAGGGACCCTCTTTTTGCTCTGGCTTTTGGCCCCTTAATTTTATTGATTTGGTTGCCTTTGGAGGTCCTTAGATGTTCATCTTGCTTGCCCAGGTGATTTCCCCAAGTTGCACTTTGAAAAAACTAAGTTTTAGGCAAAATCCGGGTTTTTACCCAAATCCGGGATTTTCCGGTCTGTCCGGATTTTCCCGGAGTCTGCTCAAAGTCCGGCTCTATGCAAAAATCCGGGTTTTTGGTCCAGTTCGGGATTTTCCGCCCGACCCGGATTTCTTCAGTTTTTCGAATTTTTGCCTAGCGTCCGGGATTTTCCGCCCAACCCGGATTTTCCCGGATTTCTTCAGTTTTCCGGAATGTGCCAAAAGTCCGAAATTTTATGCTATCCGCGGAAATCCGGTCCACCCGGATTTTTTCGGATTTTCTGCCTAGCTTTGTGCAAATTGAAATGCTGGATTAAATTGATGAATTTGATGATAAATGCTCAACACCCCATGCTTAATTTGATATATTACACAATGTTTCGCGCATTCTTGGTTCGTTTTGATGATCTATTGTTGAAATTTTTGCCTTATTCGGTAGAATCCTGTCCAGCTGGTTTTTTCCGGATTCTGGTCTGGAGTCCACCACCGATTTTCCTGATTTTCCTTTAACCGGTTTCCCGAAATGGAATTTTTTCCGAAAATGATTATTTTTCCAAAAATGGAATTTTTTAAAGAAAATGATCCTGAAAATGAAAATTTCTTGAGATAAAAAATTGAAAATAAAAAATTCCAAAAATAGAAAAAATTCTGAAAATGGAAAGTTTCCTTATAAAAATGTAAGCTTTTTAGAAAAGGTCAAAATTTTATTCAAATTTAATTTGAACATGTGGGCTATTAATGATGATATCTATTTTTCAGGACTAAACAAATATTAAAAGGGGG
>VDFB02382372.1:0-35477 GCA_007258455.2 Sequoia sempervirens | reverse complement strand
TGATAAAGGTTGATAAGTAAAAGGATAAAGGTCAATGAAAAATTGAATAAGTAACCATGAACTTTCCAAATGCTTGATAATCTTCCTATGTTTGAAATCTAGAAGGTATGTGCAACCTAAGACCTATTCTTAATTATGCAAGGAAAGGATGAAGAATGTAACCTAAAATGTAGTCGAATCCTAAATGAAGATGATGGAATGGACTAGAAAAAATCTGCAAGTATGAGGTTAAAATGATAAGATCACTATCAAGATGAATTGGATCAGATTTGGACAAGGTTTTTTTTTTAAATTCTGATGATCAAGAAATTGCGACTCTATTTCTAGAAATTACATCATTTGTAGATGGGGGTTTCCAATGAGCAATTGTGGAACACAAAAATAGTTGCGAGCCTATTTCTAGAAAATGTGGTGCAGTGTATCAATTATGGTTTTTTGGTTAATAGTTGTCACACATAATGCAATTGTGGGCCTATTTTGAACAATTATGGTGAACGAAGAATTTTTTTGCAAATCAATGATTTGAACTAGTTTTTTGATTGATTTTTTACTAGTCTTTGTATTTTGTGAAAAGGACTTTTGCAAACATAGAAAATATTCAACAAACACTTGTTTTGGTATGAATTTGAGTGTGAAAATGTATAGCATGTAAAAAAAGACACTTAAAGGCAATGCACAACCTAGGCTGGAAAACATACTACCTATTGAGTCCCTACTTAGATTGCTTCAAACACTTAGATAAAGCGGACAACTAGAGATCTTGGTGGAATTGGCTCCCCCTTACATGTAATGGGCTCACCAAAATATCTTACCCCATAAGATCCAAAAACCTTGAGGGATTTCCTACCTCTATAATGAATAGTGGAATGTAGGGTGGCTTCAAATCGCTCTTGTGTCAAAAAGTAAAAGGGTTTTAGGCCTCTAAAACAATTAGTTCTTAATATGTGTTTCAAGGTAATACTGGTGCCTATACATGTGACAAGATTAGCTCAATTAAGAGGCCTCCCAATCACTTTATAAGAAAGGATTTTGATGTATCACCTGAATACTAGGGGTGGCACTTTTTGGCATAGGACATCCTCACTAAGTGATCAAAGACTCTCCCAACGATCACAAAAATTTATATAGCGGACCAAAACAAAGTGTTTCTTGGGTTACTCCCTCTCACAAGATAGAAGGTAGGACCTCTAAAGGTAACAAAAGTGAGAAATTATGTTGTTTTTCATCTCCTAGATGGCACAAAGTGCAAGGAGAGAGTATACACAATGCCTTATTCTCACACTCACATAGGGTTCATTTTAAAAAGAAAAATCTTGAATCCAAATGTGTGGGTGGTTATAGAAATTCTAAAGGAATTATTTTTATTCTCAAGATCACCAAATGGTGTGAGAGAAGAGCATACACATCCAAAAGAAAAATACAAACCACAAGATAGTGCAAGCACCAGTTAATTTTAACCCACTTATGATGTGAAACAAACAATTGGGTTCTTTTTAAACCAATGACATTTGATGCAAGTTAATTTTAGATCCCATGAGTGAAATTATGCATTTTTTGTTCATTTTAGCCTTCATGAATGTAATGCATGTTCATTTTAACCCTTATGAGTGTAATGCAAGTTTTTAGTTGTAGGAAAATAAAGAAAAATTGATTAACTTAAGAAAAACAAGATTAACTCGATTGTTTCTAAAGAAACAGTTTGTAAAATCCTCAAGACCAATGCTACATGCTAAAAATAAAGGATTAGAAAACCAAAAACCCTACCCTAAAGAAAACCCAAAAGGAAAAATTCAAAGAAAACTTAAAATTGAATAATTATACCTTAGCAATTAGTTGCATCATTCGGGTTGACAGTTGTGGCTCTATGATGCGGGTCAGGAAAAAATAGTTATGGTTCATTGTATAGAAATTGTGGCTTGAATTGGATCAAATGCATCATTTCAAATGTCACTCAAGAGCTTGCATTTTCATCATAATTTCAAATCTAGAAATCTCGCCTTTAGTTGTGTCACTGATCATCATAGTTTTGTCGTTATTTCAAATTTCAGGATCCCACTTTCAGCTGTGTGTTGCTCTTCACAATTGTAGTTCATGACCTATTACACAACAAAAACAAGAAACAAAACACAAATATTTCTATATTTTTTTTCCATTTCACATTTGGTTCACCAAAGTAAGATAGAAGATTGAATAGAAAAGATTAAAGTGACAACCACTGCACTAATCTAAACTAAAAATTCAATCCAAACAAAGAAGAAAAATAAAATATGAGGAATGAAATGAAAGTAACAAAACAATAAAATCCCCATGTTTGAAGTTGAATAACCTCATTTTTATGTTCTCAAACAACCCTTGCAAGTTTCCTTTAGTTCGTTGTATGCAAATACCTGCAAATAATAAGCATGAATATTGGAGATATGTGGCTATTAAATCAAAAATGAAGGAGAAAAGCTTCTTTTATAGAAATTCATTTGAATAGATAGATGAGATCAAATTTATAGAAAGATTATTAGATCGATGATTGAGGATGCATGCACCATAGAGTAGTGGGCTAGCTATGAAATGGATGGTTAAGACCAAAAAGAGACCAGATACAATCAATGGTTGAGATTCAAAAATGAGAGAGTGGAGGGATAATGGAGGAATTAAATAATAAAATCATTTAATTCATGAGAAGGGAATCTTTGACCAAGTGGAGGATAAATTATTTATTTAAATTATTTATTTGTGGAAGAAGAAGAAAATGAACATTTAATTCAAATGATTATGTAACCAATTTAATTCAATAAGGAGAAATTGAAAAGAAAAATTAAATAATTAATTTACATTAATTATTCAATAAGGGAGAAATGATAAAAGACAATTAAATAATTTTAATAATTATTTAAACATAGAAGAAATAAAGAAGACCAATGAATAGATAAATAATTATAGATAATTATTTAACTATAGATGAATGGAGTAGAATTAATAATTAAATGAATAATAATTCATTTAATCATAGAAAGAAAGCAAATGCTAGTGACACAATTAAAAAGATAATTTATTTAATTGATCATAGGACAATAAAGATGAAGAAATGAATTAATTAAACAATTAAAATTATTTAATTAATAGAGGAACATGATCAAAGTAAAATAATTAAATAATTGAAATTATTGAATTATTCAAGGAAGAAGACCAAGATGATGGAAAAATGACATTCATAAACCAAGACATTTTTTCAGTGTCTACACATGCAATTTGTCTTATGGCTAGATTTCAAGATCCTAGAGAGTCACATGTTGTAGCAGTGAAGAGGATATTTAGATACTTGAAGGACACTCCAAATCATGGCTTGTGGTATTCAAAGGATACTTGTTTTACTCTAAGATCTTACAAAGATATATAGTGGGCTTGTTATGTAGATGAAAGGAAAAGTACAAGTGGTGATACATTCTTTCTTGGATGTAGATTGGTCTCATGGCTAAGAAAGAAATAGGATTCAGTGTCTTTATCTATTGTAGAGGAAGAGTACACCATAGCAACATATTGTTGTACACAAGTGTTGTGGATGAGGCAAACATTGAAGGATATTAGGGCGGTATGTGATGAACCAATTTCTATCTCCTATGACAATAAAAGTGCTATCAATATTTCAAAGAATTTAGTAATTTCATTAAGGACAACATATTTTAATCCAGTATCACTTTTTGAGAGAGAAGGTTGTAGAGAATGAAGTAAATCTTGAGTATGTGCCAACAAAGGATCAATTTTTTGATATATAATTTATTAAAAATCTTTCTAAGGATACATTGAGTATCTCTGAGAGAAGTTGGGGGTTATTTACCCTCCTTTGAACTAGATGCATAAGGAGATGCATCAGTCTAGTGGCTTTCAAGATTCATTCTTTGATCTAGACCGATGTTGGTGGCTACCTCTCAAGGGGAGTAGGTAGTGACATTGTTGGTTGTTGTAGTCAAAAAGAGTGAGTGTGTTCCTAAGAGGGGTATATTGAGTAGTAAAGGAAAGAAAATTGTAGAGCAGTTAAAGGAGAAACATAAGTAATACAAATCTATTTTCCTTTTTCATTCATGTAAAAGGGGTAGAGAGAACCATGTGAGAAATTTTTATTTCTCAATTGAGAAAGGGGGAGAGAATAGTATAGTTGGGAGAATGAAGAGCATGTGTAAAAGATAAGTTGAAAGGGGGAGAATGAGTAATGAGAAAAGAGAAAAGGAAATAGGTATGGAGGAGAGTTGTTGTTGATGTTTTTTCATATCATGTGTTGCCATCAATGACAAAGGGGAAGATTATTGCAAGTATGAGCAGTTGGTGTTGTCATTGATGTCAACAATCTTTTGTTGTCATTAGTGTCAACTATGTGAGAATATGTCTATGTTGTTGCATTGATGATGCTTGACTAGTTGTATTATATTTCCATTAGTAAGATACTAGTGTCAACCTATAGTGTTGCTTTGATAATATTTTGTCTATGGTTGAGGAAGTGATGGAGATGATGAGGATGTGTTCCTGTTGCTTTGTTTCCAAGTTCTTTTTAGAAAATCTAATAAAAGAGGAATAAGTTGTTGTGTGTTCTAGGTTGAAGAGTAGTGTTATGGTGTTGCTCCGTACTTCTTCTAGGTTAAAGATCTACCTATGTGTTTCAGATATGTTCATTAGAGGTGTTCAGAGGTGTTGTATATATAATTTGGTGTGCTAGATCATTGTATAGAAGTTGTGTTCCCCAGTGTGAAAATGATGTATTGTATAGGTGTCTAGGAGAAATATTTTTCTCTACATTTCTCTATAGTTTGGTTTCAGGTCTTGCATATTTGAAGGTATGTTGATAATGTTGGTATCTTAATTCAATCATAGTTGTTTGAGGTTTGGTTCTTTGGAAATCAGTTTCTTAAGTTATAGTGTACGATAGAGCTGTTTGAGTGTACTAGGTGTGTACATTCCTCAGGTGAAATTTGTTGTGAAGGAGTTTGTTGGGTTCCAAGGTATTTTTGGAATATTTTAGATTGTGTTTAGGTGACATTTGTTGTATGTGATTTGTTATTAGATTAAAAAAAGTGTGTACTTAATATTTTAATGGTGTTTATATGGGTAACGGTTGACCTTGGTGTTTACACTAATTATGGCGGATGTTTATTCTTTATAGAAGCGTGTTGTTATAGATTTGGTTCCAAGATAAAGAGTGGTGTGGTTTTCCTTCAATTCTATCCACCATAATTTGAATTTTCATGGTTTATGTGCATAGTTGACCTTGGAGAATGGTTTTAAGGTTGAAGATGATATAAATATGAGTTGAGTTGTTGAGGGATGCAAAGAGAGAAAAGTATGATATAAATGATGTAGATTGCAAAGTGTTAGGGTGTGAATTTGGGAAATGCAGTGTGAGATTTCATGTGTTAGTTGTTGGATGCAATGAGAAAAATGTGTCTAAAATTCTTCAGTTAAACTGTGAAGGTGTTGGTGATATTGTGGTGGATTTCTCTATCACATTGAGATGGATTTCTATGTGTAACATTCTTCTCTATCTTCTTTTCTATTCTAGTAGTGAGCCTTTTCTTTCTTTGGACAGTGAGCCCTTTGAATTTAGTGTTGATATTACTTTATATTGTGAGCTAATCCTCATCATGGTTTTTCCCATCTTGGGTTTTCCACATGTAGCATCATAAAAGGTAACCCTTTTCATGCTTAGTTTGGGAATTCAAAATTAATGATAAAATGTACTTAATTGTGCCTTATTTAGGGTGTTGTAAAGTATTTTCTTACACTTTCACACCAATCTAGGGCTTTATTAATTAATTGAGGTTAATTAGAGATTAATTAGCCCCTTTAATTCAAATCCAAGCCTTATTTATTGCATTTTTCAAGGAATTATGATCCCGACACTCATTAATGTATTGTAGAAAAATGTATCCCTTTACATTTTCACACATTTTTGGGCCCTTGTGAACTAAATGGAATTAATTATGCCTTATTTAGGGTGTTGTAAAGTGTTTTCTTACACTTTCACACTAATTTGGGGTTTTATTAATTAATTGGGCTTCTTTATGCTTTAATTGGTCCTATTTTGCATCCACAAGCCTTATTTAATGCATCATTTCAAGGATAATCCCAACACATATGTGTAGAAGTTGTCAAAACCAACCTCAAAGTCTAAGAACACCTGCATGCAAAGAGATACCTATCACAGGGAAGAGAATGGAGAAAAAAGCAAGAGAGGGTTTTTAAGCTCTGAAATATGAAAAATGTATTAACAAAACAATAGAATGAAATATTTACAAAGATCAATCCTTAAAAGGAGATCATGCAAAACCTAAAAGTAACCCTAATAGGTAGACATTTAATAATTAATATAATTATTAAATGTCACAATATGAAAACTAATGTGAAATCTTAAGAGAGGAATAAAGGTAACTTAATTAACATAATTAAGTTAAAACCTTTACTCTAACACCCCCCCTTAAGATGAGCAAAAGTATAGCTACAAACATGTGCAAGAAAGAAAAAATAACTACAATGTATGAAAGCAAACAAGAGTCCTGAAAACTAGGCCTAATCAGGTATCTAAATACAACCAAATCTTTGTAAAGCGGAGTAAAGGAGAAAACCTAGTGGGAAAAAATTCCTCTCCAAAAAGAGAAAGAAACATGCTGAAAAAAACATGAAGGAAGGCCTCACTAAGACCCCCCAAGGACAACTTCCTTCACCCCAAGCATGGAGCACAACTGAAGATAGTGTGAAGATTCCAAACGTTTAGTGAAGATGTCTGCAACCCGCTCCTCTATAGGAATGCACTCCAAGATGAGAGAACCATCTTGAATCAACTACTTGATGAAGTGCATGTGGATTTCAATGTGCTTAGTCCATTGACACTCCACTAGGTTGTGGGAAATGTGAATGGCACTCTAATTGTCACACCAAAGAATAGTGGGACTATCTGGAGGAAACCCAAACTCTGTCATCAACTTCTGAAGCCATAAAACCTCCTAACTAGCCAATACTATTGCTTGGTACTCAACCTCTATAGATGATAATGCAGTAGCAGAATGCTTCTTACAAGATGATGTGATAGGACCAGAACCAAGGAAAAAAACAAAGTTAGAAGTAGACTTCTGATCATTGACATCACCAGCCCAATTTGAGTTCGTGAAGCCAATAATGTGAGGGGATCCTAAAGTGTAGTGAATGCCATAATGAGTGGTGCCCTAAATATACCTCAAAATATGTTTGGCTACTTGCTAATGGCTCTCATGAGGATCATGGGAGAACCGAGAAACAAGGCAAACCACAGAGGAAAGATCAAGAAAAGAATGTGTTAGGTACAACAAACTGCCAACCAATTGCCTGTATAAAATGGGATCCACTGAAGGAGTAGGACAAGTGAAAGACAAAACAACACCTGAATAAAATGGAGTGGGGGTAGGCTTGCAATCAAGCATGCCAAATCTATGAAGCATATCAAGAGCATACTTTTGTTAAAATATGGAAATCCCATCTGAAGATTGAATAACTTGTAGACCCAAAAAGAAGTGCAAAAGACTGAGATCTATCATCTCAAACTACTCCATCAAGGCTCTCTGAACACTCTAAATCATGGAGGATGAGCTACCTGTAAGAATGAGATCATCTACATATAGCACAAGAATCAAAAGATCACCCTCCTGATGTTGAATATACACTGTGATTAGAATGACAACATGGGAAGTGAGAGGAAAGCAAGAAAGAGTCCATCTTCTCATACCAATGCCAAGGGGCTTGTTTGAGACCATACAATGAACACCAAAGTCTGCAAACCAAAGAAGTGTCTTGCACAAATCCCTAAGGTTGCTCTATATAGATCTCCTCATGTAGATCTCCATGCAAGAAGGCACTCTTCACATCCATTTGAAACACTGTCCATCCCTATGAAGCTGAAAGTGAAAGTACAAGATGTATAGAGTTCATCTTGGCGACAGGAGCAAAGGTCTCAGAGTAGTCAATACCCTCTACCTGATAAAACCCCTTCGCAACAAGATGTTCCTCACACTTATCAATCAAACCATCTATAGCATACTTGGTACGATACACCCACTTGCACCGAACCAACTTTCTTCCCTTAGGAAGAGGACAAAGATCCCAAGTATGATTCTTCATCAAAGAAGAATACTCCTCATCCATGGCCCTATCCCACTCAAGGTGACCTGTCACCTCTGAAAACTTCTGAGGATCATCTGAAATAGCATGACTCAAAAGACTAGAAAGAAATGTCTGAGCATGGGTACGATGAGTATCTGAAGGGTCACCTTCCAAAGAACCAACTGCCTCAACAATAATATGAGCCCACCTAGGAAAATGTTGAGTGGATAGTGGTGGTGGAGATGGTGGATCATCATCTACATCATCCTCAAGAGATAAGTAATCCTCAAGAGATGAAGAGGGAGGAGTAAGTAGTGAGGGAGAAGCTGGTGTTGGATAATCCATCTGAGGATAACACTAATCAAACTGGACATCCCATCGAAACAAGACCTCTCTGGAATCAAGATCAAACAACCTGTATGCCTTAACATCCTCATAGCAGCCAACAAATATGAGTGGTTGATTCTTCCTCTCCATGGATTTCCATTGAGCATCAAGAATAAATTCCCAAGCCTCACTACCAAAAACTCAAAATGTAGAAACATCAGGCTTGACATGGGTCCAAACCTCCTTAGGAGTCATATGTCATAATGCCTTATGAGGCATCTGATTCTGAATATAATTGGCACAATTGACTACCTCAACCCAAAATGAAGAACTCATAGCTCAAAATTGTATCATACAATTTTCCATCTCTCATAAGGTTCTATTCTTTCTCTCAGTGACACCATTTTGCTAAGGGGTGTAAGGTACTATAAATTGATGTTGTAAACCATGCTTAGTGCAAAAATATCTAAAATCTTGATTAACATAATCCCCCCCATTATATGTGTGTATCCTCTTGATAGAAAGTCCAAATTCCTTCTCCACAAATGTCTTAAAGGTCCTAAAATGAATCAAAGACATCAAACTTGTACTTAAGAAAGTACACCCATGTACATCTAGAGAATTCATCAATAAAAGTGAGCACATATCTATCCCCTGAAAAAGGAGTCAAAAAGAACATAAGATAACTATGTACCAACTCCAGGGGTGCCTTAGCATGTGTGGATCAACCCTTAGGAAAAGGATCCTGGTGATGTTTTCCAAGAGCACAACCTTGACATACACCATCAGTATAGGAAATCTGAGGAAGCCCAATCACAAGTGCCTGAGTATTCATCTAATGTAGATATCTGTAATTGACATGGCCAAAACGCTCATGCCATAGCCTACTCATTGAGTCTGCATGTGCTATAAGAGAGGAACCTATAGTGTCTGAACAATCGAAGCCATCAAATCTGTATAAGAGAGATGCAGAATCAACACTCCTAGTAGCCACAACCAAGTCAGGATCATGAAGGTCTCGAATAACCACATCATGTGGTGAGAACTCAACTATCTTACCAGAGCCAGAGTGGAAAATCTGATAAACAAAAAGAAAGTTTATCAAAATTTTAGTAACTAGAAGTACATACTAAAGACAACCACCATCCAATGAAACAGTACCTGAACCCTGAACTGAAAGTTGTGTTGAGTCACCAACTATAATATGTGTAGTGCTAGTAGGGGCAAGTGCGGTGACCAAATCCTCTATGTGTGTCATATGGTGAGAAGCACCAGAATCTAGAATCCAAGTGGATCCCAAGGAAAATGCTTGTGTGGAAAGAGCATGACCTTTCCTTGTGGGTTGGCAAGGAGGCTGAGGTGAGGTGATATTATGCTAATGCATTTCTTCCTCTAAAGCCTTTAATCATTTCCAACACCTAGAAACTAGATGTCCTTCCTTGCCATAGAAACTACAAGGATCACCATATTTCTTCTTAGTCTTTTGATTCAAAACCATAGTTCTAAACAAGGGAAATATATCTTGGGCTTCATTTTCTACTTCTTTTTCCCTTTAGATGACTGAGCTACCAGTACTTGGTTCTTAGATCATGTGAGAGCATCCAACTATGATATCTTGTCCTGTTCTCATGTCAACTGATCACAGAACACCTCAAAAGTGGGCATGGTAAAGCAGTTTCCCAATGCATCTATGGTGGAATAAAATGTCGAAGAGAATATTTGAAAAGGACCTCAAAGCTTAGAGAGAATCAGGTAAATACACTCCTCATCTATTTTGTTCTTACCACAACCCTATAGAAGAGATCTTTGTTGTTTGAATTTCATCAGAAAGTCCTCAATAGAGGGAAAAGAATCAGGTACAAGTGAAGTCAACTCTACCTCAATCCGTATTGCATGGAATTGATTGATGGTACCAAATAAATCATTGAACTTGGTCCACATTTCAAGAGGATTGTTACACCCATCAAGATGAAATAACAAGCTGTCTAAAACATGTAAGGAAATCAAACCCATAGCCTCATCCATCTTATTCCTATGCTGCATAACCTCAAATGGTCATGTTAAAACTGGTTGAACTGCATCTAAATAGGACCACAACCCCTTTGATCTGAGAATACATATCATGAATTCCTTCCAAGTATGATACTTATGAGGTGTGAGAAGCTCAACAAAACAAGTTTTTTCGACCATGTTTGGAGACGTTTAATGAATGTTTAATGTGAAGAGTTTCTAGTTTTCTGAAGTAAATGACAAAAAGCAAGAAAAAAACTCCCCCCCACAATGCAAGAAACCAAACCCCAGTAGTGATTTTTCAATGAAAAAGCAGGAAAAAAGAAAAAAGGCTTCAAAATGAATCTTGTGTACTTGGTAATTTTTCTAGAAAAAATAATAGAAGATATTAATAGAGCACGAGAATACCTTTTTGATGCCTATTCGTTTCTAAAAAATGGAGCAAAAATGACCAAATTATGTCCACCGGAGTGAAAAAAATCATATGAATTTGATTGCAAAAAAAGGAAAGCAAACTAAAAAATTTTGAAAAAATCCTACACCATCATGAAGGGCTTAGAGTTAGCTTTCCAATGCCTATTCTTCTTTGAAAATCTGAGCAGAAATGCCCAAGTTATAGCTGATTTAGTAAAAGTCTCAAAAAAGGACCAACATGCCCTTCAAAGCCCTCAAGGGTTAAAAACAATAAGCCCCTAGTCCACTGGGCGACTAGGGGGCTGGTGGAGCGGTGTTTGGATAGTGAGTTGGTGGCACACAGGTAGTGGGTGGCACACATGTGGTGCAGGGGCAGCACGTCGGCAAAGCTCCAGCAGAGAGGCTAGTCGATGGCAAGCCAGCAACAGGTGGGAGGCTACTTGGCTGCTGGCGGTCCTGCGGTGGCTGTCGGGCGACCAAAGGGTGGCACAGACCTTTTCAACGGGTAGTTCTTTTTTAAGTGAAAAAAAATATTTATTTATTTATTGCATTTTTCAACTCGAGAAACATGCCCTGAGGCCATACGGCCTTGGGGCCAAAATTTTTTTGCCTCCCTGATCAACTGTGGCCAAATTGGACAAGCTTTATATGAAAATAGGGATTTTCAAGTGCTACGAATCCAATGGCGAGGTTAATTTGGGTCCAAAATGAACCCAAAGAATGAAGTAAGTCGAATCCACAAAAAAGCAACCTGAAAACCTATGAAAGCCTGATCAAACCCGTGTAGCTCCAAATTCTTCAAAACAAGAATAGGTTGCAGTAGGTTCACACTCTAATACCATGTAGAAGTTGTCAAAACCAACCTCAAAGTCCAAGAACACCTACATGCAAAGAGATACCTATCACAGAGAAGAGAATGGAGAAAAAAGAAAGAGAGGGTTTTTAAGCTCTGTAATATGAAGGATGTATTAATAGAACAATAGAATGAAATACTTACAAAGATCAATCCTTAAAAGGAGATCATGCAAAACCTAAAATTAATCCTAATAGCTAGACATTTAATAATTAATATAATTATTAAATGTCACAATATGCAAACTAAAGTGAAATCTTAAGAGAGGAATAAAGGTAACTTAATTAACATAATTAAGTTAAAACCTTTACTCTAACAATATGTAATGACCAATTAGAAATTAATGTTTTTGGATTGTGTGGCCCATATTTAGTGATTTGGGACTCATACACCACCTTGGATGTATGGGTCCCACCTAAGTTTTAGGGGCCCAATCTAGATTTTACACTAAACTAAGCATTTCTTGAAAAAAATGTCCCAAGCTTAGCCAAATGGGACTCATATGCCACAACTGGAATATGAGTCCCTCTTAACTTAGACCTAAATTAAATTCAAATTATTTTTAGGATTTTATTCTCCTAGATCTGATGTTAGCTTGTGTATAAGAGCAAATTTTCACCCTAGGTGCAATTCCCCTTTTTTCCTTATTACACTTTAGAAAACCTAAGTTGGAGGTTTAAATTCACTTAAGCCTATTGATGGCAATCCACTTGGTGCCTATTTTGTGTTTCGGTGGAGGAATTTCTATCATGGATGCCTGCATGGTGTACAGACATTAGCATGGCATGCTTAGGTCACTGACAGATTCATGCGGCTGAGCCAGCAAAGGCGCTACTCTTCCCATTGGCAGCAAAGTTGTAATGCCTCCTTCAGCCACCCAACCCTAATATGGCCATTTCTTTTGTCATTCTTTCATAATCAATTTTTTTAACTTTCATTAGGAGGTTGGATGAAGATTGGAAGAACTCTACATCACTTCAAGTTCATTTTTCACTCACATTCTAGCATTCCAAGCATTCCATTGCAGTAATATCACACTCCATCACATCAGTAGAGAAATTTTGGGACCATGCCATTGCAACAGAGGCTTGAGTTCCTCTCATTTATCCCTCAAGCATCCTTGAGTGCTCTTGGTGGAGGTGGTAAGCTTCCCTCTCCTCTCCTCTATCATTTGGTTGAGTAGCATAGTACTATTTGTAGTGCTTGTGTTTTTATAACTCTATATCTTTTCCATTAGTTTTCTATGGAGGTGGGAACACCTAAATGGGGGTCTGACTGAGGCAGGCCCCTATATAGCGACCCCCCAACATTCTCTCTCTTTTTGTGTGTAGGTGTGTGAGCTCTTGGAGGATCAGCTGGAAAACGAGTTCATTAGTGAGATTCTCCTCATCTTTATCACTTTTTCTTTGCTTTATAACATTAGAAATTACTTGACCTATTGAGTTACATCATTCTGGAATTTTAGTTAAATAGCTAGGCTAATAATTCATTTTAGTGTGTTTAACCTTGTCATTGTCTGGCTATACAGACTACAACACATTTATGAGATGCTAGCGTACCATGTTTTCATCTGAAGTCCACGCTGACGTCCTCAGGTAGAGAGCTACCTGAGGCATACAGTTGGACCTAAAGGTCAACTCACCTAGCCTCACTTTGAAAATTGGGTTGTAGAGTGATTGTAGGACCCTAAAATTCCTCATCATTCTCATCCTTATACCCTAAACATACACTTAGCTAAGGTAAGTTAGGACAACCTCTCGTGTCTTGACCCTCCGTGACCTAGGGTCTTGCATGCAGTGGTCCCCCTCTCTTACATTTTTGGTGAACCCGACGTGAACCATTTTGGTTCCATTTTTTGATATTGACAGTTCCTTTCCTCATACTCTAGGAGTGCTGTATGTGTGAGTGTTGTGGGGCTATCACATTGCAACCCAACCTACAACCCCTAGGTGGCATAGTTGGAAGGATTCAAAGGTATTGCATGATGAAACCTTAATTGGGTCACCATCTTATCCATTAGCCTTTAGGGATTCTATGAAAGTACTATCTAGTGTGTGCAATGGCTTCATTCCTGCATAAAACCATCCCCTTTGAGCAGCCTATAGAGAAAAGCATTGGCATAACCTTTACTTCACAGGACCTGCCAATGGGCTTTAATAAGGAACCATCTCTCCTCTATATTCCTGCATGGATCAATGGAAACATTGTAGCCAATGTTCTTGTTGATCCAATGTCATAGGTGAACATAATAATGGAGGAGATCATGCTTATAAAATTTTTACATAAGGATGGGTACGATGCTCCTAAAAGTTTCATTTGCACAAACAACGGCCTTTTTGTACCCACTTTAGGTAGCATTTCCTTGTCAGTCTTGGTTGGACCTAAGACCATGAAGCTCTTGTTTGATATCATTCCTGGGTACAAACTCTTTCGTGTGAAGTTGGGTATCCCCTAGTTAGTAGCAATGAATGCGGTACACTTCGTTGTGCATAAATTTCTAAAATTTATCCATGGAGGTTCTATACATGTGATCCATGACACCGGCTATTGACCATCAATCGCATGTGGTAGCTACTCCCTAGATCACCCGTAGCCTATGCTTATGGGTCCCCTTCTTCCTAAGATGGAGATTTTACACAAGAGATATTAGAATTATAAGAAAGGATGTCTAAGGCCGAAAGTGAGGTACCCTCCCTCACCTTATTCTATTTCACATAGGGCTTGCTTGAAGGCTTACAACAATGTTGTTAAGGCTCGAAAGAGGAAAGAAGAAAAGCGGTCCCATGATCCTCCTTCTTCCTCTTCCGCTGCCAAGCTTGACGCTTCTTCTCGCTCAACTGTGGTATCCTCAATTTTTGCTCCTCATTTACAGGAGAACCCTTTGGTGCTTGCTTGGAAAAAGCCCAAGCATCCCACATTCGGGCTTTTTGTTCTACTGACGGAGCTTAGACCCGTTCAGTATGAAAGGGAGAAGATCCCTCGAAGAGAGTCCTTGTCTCGATCGCCACGGCCTCCTACTACTACTGCTCCTAAGGAAGGGAGCGGAAAGAGGCCCATTGCTAAGGCTCTCGAGTTGACTCCTCTCATCACTCCTCAGCCTGCTCCCCTTGCTCTTGCATAGGAATTTGTTCCTCTGCCCAAAATAGCCGTAGTGGACATCCCTATGGTCAACCAAGAAACTTTTGTCCCTTTGCAAGCTACGGCTTCTAACTCTAAGAGTCATAGGAACCACCTTACACGAGAGCACAAGCACTGGTGAAAGGCTCTCTTGGCCGAGCAAGCCGCTTCATAACAAAAGGAAGAAGAAACTACTGCCCCTGCTTTAGGGCCCTCTATAGCATCATCCTCCTCCTCTCCTATTGTGTCTCTTCTTCGTGACCCATTCCCAGCTTCTATTGTGAGCATGAAAGCAACTAACCCTAATCGGGTACAAGTGTTTATCACTCCCTCAATAGAGCTGCCTTTGCTAATATCCATTCTAGATATTCAACCCTTCCCAAAGACCATGGATATGGTTAACACTTTGGTTGTATCCACTATGGTTTTGTACTCTTCCTCCTCTACACCTCTAGCTTCTTCTGCGGGGATTTCATCCCCTCCTATGAAGAAGGCAAGGGCTAGTCCCTCTCATGATAAGGGATGTAGGAAGATCCCACCTTCGCAAGGTGGCCCTATGATGACTTGTTTTTTCCTTATGAAAAAACCAGTCTAAGCCTCTCTTGAGTTTGTCACCACTCCTAAATCATTCAGTGAGCGTAGCGATGGATCTTAGTCATAGTTGGTCCCATCTACTGAAGTAAGACATAGCACTCCAATGGGGTGCATGTTCAACTCTATGGATGAGGTCCTAACCCTATCGGTAATCTTCACAAAATCACCGACTTTGACTCCACAAGTGCTCGGTGGAGAGGACCTTGAGGGGCCCTCTTCCTTGGCCTTATTGTGGGAGGGTCGAATGCCCCTCCTCTTAAAATTTCACCTTTGTAGGCTCATCCTCCTTCTCCTTATGAATATTTGGACTGGGAAGCAGATGACCTCTTGGCCGAGCAGTGTTAGAGGAGGTCCCTTTTTCTTGATCTTGTGTGTGTGTGTGTTTTGTGATGTGTTCCCCCATACTTGTGCTATGTGTGCCTGGATGATCCTCATTACCCTTGTTGGTGCTTGGATACAAGAGTGGTTTTTGTGTCGTGAGCCTTCTTCTATTTGTACCATCATTCTTCCATATTTGTGCTTGATTTTTCATTGAGTTGGGGATAATGCAAAGCGTTGGGGGCATTTAGGCTCCCCTTCCATGTTGACCCAATTTTTTATTTTTACTTTTCTTTCTGTGCATTCTTCCTAATTTGGTTGGGGATTGATAAAATTTTGCCTTCCATTGTGGTTACCTACTATTATAAGAGCTCAGGCTGATCTGACCACGCTAAACCAGATCCCCCTGTTCCCTTTGTTTGTGCTATTCACTTTTTATTTATCTTTATCTCTTCTTTGTTTGAGTTGTCCCTCCTATAGGTGACAACATTCTTTAACACTTCAACTTTCAAAAAATGAATTCACCACCAATGAATATTTTCTTAAGAGTCCTCACAACACCTTTTCCTTGGAAGCGCATTCTCAACATAGAATCCTAATAGAATGTGTTTCCTTCATCATGGGTTCATAAAGAAAGGACTTGAAGACCTTCCTCTGAAGTGGAAACTACTTTGACATCCCCTTGCATGGGGGCATGACCTTCCTTCTAAATTCCTTGATGAATTGAACATCTTTTGAAAGGATCCCTTGATGATGAATCACTCTAGGATGGTGAATTTTGAACTGTGTGTCCCTTGAGTGGACCCCCTCTCTTTCATAGTGGGTTCCTCAAGGACTCTTTCTTCAAAATCCTTTTGTAACAAATGGACTCTTGCACATCTAGTCTGGGGGTAACTTTACTAGACTCATTCTATTCATCCTTTCGTGTCTAGCTTGGGGGAAACCTAACTAGACCTTGCTATTTCAAATTGTTTTTCCGTTGAGTGGAACCCTCTCCTTTTGAAAGGTTCCCGAGGGACTCCTTTGAAAGTTTCTTGGTCTATGTGATCAGCTACTTTAAATATGTTTTATTTGTGGGTAGACATTTTTCCAATTTTAGATGTGTTCTATCTATGGGTAGATGCATTGATGCTTTATGCATGTTCTATCTACGGATAGACATGTCGCCTCTTTTAGATGTGTTCTATTTGTAGGTAGATGCATCAACACTTTAGACATGTTCAGTCTATGGGTAGACATGTCGCCGCTTTTAGATGTGTTCTATCTATGGGTAGATGCATCAACACTTTAGAAATGTCCTATCTATGGGTTGGCATGTCACCACTTTTAGATGTGTTCTATCTGTAGGTAGACACATCGACACTTTAGACATGTTCTATCTGTAGGTAGGTGTGTCACCACTTTTACATGTGTTCTATCTATAGGTAGATCCATCGACGCTTTAGACATGTTCTATCTATAGGAAGACATGTCACCACTTCCTGAATCTGTGGAGTCCACTTCCTTGGGGCTTCCTCCATGCAAGAGATCTTGGGGGTTGCCTCCTTGTAGGTCTGCAGCCTTATAAGGCACTTTGTTGCTCCAACTTCATAGTTTCGAGCAGCTATGGAGTCCTTTTGTTCTCCCTGCATCTTTGGGTTTTCCAGATCATGATCTACATCCTCAATGGTTCAGGTATACTTTTCTAACCCTACTTTCTTCTTGATCTACTTTACTAAGCATTCACCAGTACTTGTGCTTGCTAAAGTGGGGGGAAAATGTATAAGAGTGAATTTGCACCATAGGTGCAATTCCCTTTTTTTCCTTATTAAAATTTAGAAAACCTAAGTCAGAGGCTTAAATTCACTTAAGCCCATTAATTCTTGCGGCTAAGCCAGCAAAGGCGTTACTCTTCCCATTTCCAGCTAAGTTGTAATGCCTCCTTTGGCCACCCAACCTGAATATGGTCATTTCTTTCCTCATTCCTTCATAATCAGGCCTTTGAACTTGCATTAGGAGTTTGGATGAAGATTGGAAGAATTCTACATCACTTCAAGCTCATTATGCACTCACATTCTAGCATTCCAAGTATTCCATAGTAGCAATATCACACTCCATCACATTGGTAGAGAAATTTTGGGACCACACCATTGTAGTAGAGGCTTGAGTGCTCTTGGTGGAGGTGGTAAGCTTCCCTCTCCTCCCCTCTATCATTTGGTTGAGTAGCATAGTACTATTTGTAGTGCTTGTGTTTTTATCACTTCTTTATCTCTTTCCATTAGTTGTTCATGGAGGTTGTAACACCTAAATAGGGGTCTAACTAAGGGATGCCCCTATATAGCCACCCCCCAATATTCTCTCTCTTGTTGTCTGTAGGTGTGTGAGCTCTTGGAGGATCAACTGGCGAATGAGTTCATTAGTGAGATTCTCCTCATCTTTATCACTTTTTCTTATTTGATTTATAACATTAGGGATTACTTGACCTTTTTAGTTACATCATTCTATCCTTTTATTTAAATAGCTAGGTTGATAAGTCATTTTAGTGTGTTTAACCTTGTCTCAACTGTTGCCTAGTCGTACAGACTATAATGTGTTTCTGAGATGCAAGCACACTACGCTGTCATCCAAAGTCTACACTGACATCCTCGGGTAGAGAGCTCCCTAAGGCATAGAGTTGGACCTAAAGATTGACTCACCTAGCCCCACTTTGAAACTCAGGTTGTAGAGTGATTGTAGGACCCGAAAAATCCTCATCATTCTCATCCTCATACCCTAAACATACACTTAGCTAAGGTAAGTTAGGGCAGCCTCTCGTGTCTCGACCCTCCATGGCATGACCTAGGGTCTTGCATGCAGTGGTCCCCCTCTCTTACAACTTGTAGTATTGTAATTTTAGGAAATTTGGCATAAACAAGTATAAATACAAGGTCATTTCACTCATTTTCACCGAACAAGCGTACAAGTCATCAAGTTATCATAAGAGAACTTACAAGAGAATTTAAGATCATTCAAGGGTGATTACCAAGCATTTTATAGCATTATTCAAGTATCAAGAATGATGCCAAAGTTATCATGCATCATGTTTTTTTTTGAGCTAACACTTGTGATGTAGGGTTTTATGATTCAAGCAAGCATTCAAGACAAGATCCATACCATTCAAGCAAGAGTCAAGATCTACATTCATGCTAGCCATTTCATACATGTTTGTAGCATCTTATTTAAGGGTTTGGTGAGTTGCAATATTACATATTTGTTCATTCATCATTCCTCCTTTATATTTCATTTCAATTCAAGGTTTGATTTCTAAAATGGGATTAAACCCCTATCTACTAAAAAAATAACATTTTCCCCTCTTTGATGTGTTATTTGTAGATTTAGATTAAAGATTCATTTAGGAGCAATATTGGAGAAAAGTTCTCAAGTTGTCACCTTACTTGCAAGATCACATAAAGTCACTTATAGAGCAAAATATAGTGTTTTAGAATCGAAGATTTGGTAGGAAGGAAGATACATAAAAGAATTAGAGGATATCAAAATTTTGGAGCAACCTTGATACTGGGACTAAATCACCACTTGTGGCATGTGAGTCCTAGTATAGCTATTTTCATACTTTTTGTAGATCCTAATTCAATAGGTCTAGATTCTAATTCTGGCCCAAAACCCTAAACTAGGACTTATTGCCCCTACTGGGATATGAATCCTAGTGTACATAAAAATTAGTATTTCCAATATTGCATACCTTCATTTAAGCCTCTTTGGTTTCTATGTGCACCTTTTTACCTTATCAATCCTTTATTCTGCATTTTGGTTTCATAATCTAGGTCATATAATTAGGTTTTGCATATCTTTCACACTTCTTGTCTTTCCAAGCCCTAGCTTGGTGGTGAAATCCTATTTAGTCTTTTATCATACCCTAGGAAAGCCTTTAGAAGATATCTTTCCCTTATTCCATCCTTATATTGAGATCTCTAGGGTTTCCTTGAGTGAAACTAAGTGAAATAGGCCCTTATCCTTAGTTCCATCCCCTAAAAGGTGGAACTCAATTTCATAGGTTTCATTTTGGTGAACCTTCCCTTTAGAATATTTCATTTTTTTGGTTTTGAGTACATCATAGTCCTAGATCTAGCTTGCATTAACTTTGCATTAGGGTTTTTATTAGTTAATTTGCATCTAGTGTTTCAAAATCTTGCATTAGTGAAATTGCATATAGGTTACATTTTTGCATCTTGAATCATTAAATTTCATTTGAAAAATGTAATTTCTCTTAGCATAGATATCATTCAAAATAAAAAACCTAACATTCACTCATAATTTTTTAAAATTTGTTCAAAAACCCTAATCTAGGACTCATACACCCCTCTAGGTGACTTAGTCCCAATATAGGTGGTTTTTCTTGATTTATGGGTATTCTATGTTGAATGTTTATTAGCATTTGAACCCCTAAAAAACCTTGATTGGGACTCATACACCCCTCTGGTCAATTTAGTCCCGCTTTTTATTTTAAACTAAATTTTATAGCATTAAAAACTCTATTTCTATGTTTTATTTTGCAAAGTTTATGTTTCATTCATTTCATTGCATCTAATATTGATTTGGTCCATGAGTATTTGGGGAATGATGACAATTCTAAGCTCTCTAAAAATGTTGTAGCAAAGGCATACTGACCCTGAATCCATGGATCTCTCATGTGTTTGGAGTTTCATTTAGGGGGAAACCTTTCCCCTTTTCATGACGTAGCTTTATTTGGAAACATATGACTTGGCATAGGGCTTTCCAAGTAAGCTCTTATGTCCTCTTTATTGTTAACATTTATCATTTACTACTTTAAAGTAATTGCTCACAACATGGTGTTTAGCAATTTCTTTAAAGTGGGGCCATACATTGGCATTATTCTTCTACATTTCATGTTTCATTAGGTAGTCTTCTTACTTCATACGAATTGTCTTTCGCTTTGTGGTGACATTGGGTGTGATGTCCTTCAAGAGCACGATCTCTCTTAGCATATTATATTCCTCTTAGTGGTTTGATGTGACATACTGCATCCCCTATGTTATGAATCTTCTATTCTTCAATTGGTCTTCTCTTGGAGAAATTAGGCACAATGTTCACTAAGTTAAATAATTTACATGAACTAAGAAAAACACCTTTGAACGTAACTTACACTATTTTGCAATTCGGTTATATGGCCACCTTTCATAACACACTTTGCTTTCCTGTGGAGCCATCTTGTTTGTTCATGAGTTTCAAGCATACAAAGCTTTGCTTTCCTCATGGAGCTCGAAGTTCACTGTTGTGTGGTGCCTTATCAAAGTTTTTAGGGGGTATAGCTTTGGTATGGTTGTACGTATGGGAACAGAACTTAGGTGTGAATTTCCCATAGCCACTTACTTGTGAGTGCATTCTAACCTTGTGCATATATGTCTCACAATTTTGGATACCCACTTAGTGGATAGGCTAAAGTTTCGTTGCCTCAAAGAAAGTGTACATTTTTGGACAAAAAAACTAGATCTGATCCATAGTGTACAAGACAAATGATCAAAGATTGATCTACCCAGTTTTTACTTTTGTTTATGTTTTTTTGTTTTTCTTTGTCTTTGGCAGTGTATTCTTGTGCCTTGTTGCTACTCTTTACATTATTTCCATGTGTGTTCTTTTGTGCCTATATTGGTTTACCATAGGATCTTGATCCTAGGGGCTTGCACAACCCTCTCGATCATTTTCATCCTATCTTACAAGAATTGTTACATCTAGACCCCTCTTGATGCATATTTTTCCTACTTTAGTGTGAGTTTGAAGCAAGTTCCTCCTCTCACTAAAGCAGGGCTAAATGTATCCCTTTACATTTTTGTAATTGTTTGGACCCTTGTGAACTAAATGGACTTAATTATGCCTTGTTTAGGGTGTTGTAAAGTGTTTTCTTACACTTTCACACTAATCTAGGGTTTCATTAATTAATCCTATTTTGCATCCACAAGCCTTATTTAATGCATCTTTTTAAGGATAATCCTGACACATATGTAATGACCAATCAAAAATTAATGTTTTTGGATTGTGTGGCCTAGATTTAGTGATTTGGGACTCATACACCACCTTGGACATATGGGTCCCACCTAAGTTTCAGGGCCCCGATTTGGATTTCACACAAAACTAAGCATTTCTTGAAAAATATGTCCCAAGCTTAGCCTAATGGGACTCATATGCCACAACTAGAATATGAGTCCCTCTTAGCTTAGACCTAAATTAAATTCAGATTCTTTGTAGTATTTTATTCTCCTAGATTTGATGTCAGCTTGTAGTGTTGTAATTTTAGGAAATTTGGCATAAACAAGTATAAATACAAGGTTATTTTACTCATTTTCACCTAACAAGATTACAAGTCATCAAGTTATCATAAGAGAACTTAAAAGAGCATTCAAGAGCATTCAAGAGTGATTATCAAGAATTTTGGAGCATTATTCAAGTATCAAGCATCATGTCAAAGCTCATCATGCATCATGTTTATTTTTGAGCTAAAACTTGTGATGTAGGGTTTTATGATTTAAGCAAGCATTCAAGACAAGATCAATATCATTCAAGCTAGCCATTTCATACATGTTTGAAAAATATTATTTAAGGGTTTGGTGAGTTGAAACATTACATATTTGTTCATTCATCATTCCTCCTTTCTATTTCATTTCATTTCAAGGTTTGATTACCAAAATGGGGTTAAACCCCTATCCACTAACAAAAAAAATTTTTTCCCTCTCTTTGATGTGTGATTTGTAGATTTAGGTTGAAGATTTATTGAAGAGAAATATTTGAGAAAATTTCCAGGTTGTCAAAGTTCTCACCTTACTTGCAAGATCACAGAAAGTCACTTACAAAGCAGAATTCAATGTTTCAGAACCAGTGATTTGGCAAGAAGGAAGCTACAGGAAAGCATTAGAGGATATCAAAATTTTGGAGCAACCCTCATACTAGGAATAAATCACCACTTGTGGAATATGAGTCCCAGTATATCTATTTTCAAGACTTTTTTCCATAGATCCTGATTTAGTAGTTCTAGATTCTCGTTTTGATGCGAAACTCTAAACTAGGACTACATCGCCCTACTGGTGTATGAGTCCCAGTGTGCATCAAAATCAACATTCCCATGATTTCAGACCTTCATTCAAGCCTCTTTAGTTTCTAGGTGCACCTTTGTACCTTCTTAGACCTTTATTTTATATTTCAATTTTATAATCTAGGTCATATAATTAGGTTTTGCATATCTTTTACACTTCTTGTATTTCCAAGTCCTAGCTTGGTGGTGAACCCCTGTTTAGTCTTTTATCATACCCTAGGACAACCTTTAATATATATATTTCCCTTATTCCATCCTTGGATTGATATCTTTATGGTTTCATTGAGTGAAACTAAGTGAAATAGGCCCTTATCCTTAGTTCCATCTCCTAAAAGGTGGAACTCTATTTCATAGGTTTTAATTAATAATATTGCTTAACATTTAACTTGGCAAGGTTTGAGTCCTAGAAAAATGTGCTAGGACCTACTCACCCAAGGTGGTGAATGGGTTATTACCTAGGACCCCCCCTTTTTTTACATATTTGTGATGGGATTTTAGTAATATTTCACCTCCCTAAAGCTTGGTCCTAGAAAACTGTGCTAGGACCCATTCGCCACTTTGGGTCAATGGGTCCTCCTTACTTAGGACACCCCTTTTTGAACTTATGTGTGGTAGGATTTTAATAATTTTGAATCCTAGATATAATTTCATCTTGTGTTATTTCAATTTCAAGATTAAACCTTAGGTTTAGTATAAATACAAGGTTAATTCACATAGTCTCATCTAAGCTTTCAAGTATTCGAGTATTATAGCCAACTTATGATCAAGAGAGCATTTTAAGGATATTCAAGGGTGGATTATCAAGGTTTTATTGCAGTAATTCAAGATCATATCATCATGTCAAATCCATAGTGCATCAAGCATGTTATTGAACTAGTGTGTTGATGTAGTATTGAAGATCCATTTGTAAGCATTATTTCACATCCAATTCAAGATCAAGATCTACATTCTTCATGGCCACTTCATTCTAGATTGCAGATTTATATTCCAAGATGTCATCCAAGGTATCATTGTTCATATTTCATGTTTCATTATTTCATCATAAGGTTTAATTATGTAAATGGGGTTTGACCAAGGAAAACCCCTATTCTCGAACAATAAAAAAAAATCTCCTCTTTTATGTGTGTTTGTAGATTTTTCGATTGAAGATCAAGTGGAGAAAAAAAATTGCAAATTTGTCAAAGTTGAAAAGTTGCAAAGTTGTCATCTACATTGCAAGATCATGGAATATTATCTACAAAATTTATTTAAGAGTTTTGGGAGCTAGTCACCTAGGAGTTGGAAGTGTAGGAATTGAAGAACATAACCCAAAAGTTAGTTTTCAAAAACCCTAACAAGGACCCATTCACCACTTTAGGAAAGTGAGTCCTCAGTGACCTCAAAACAACACTTTTTTAGTAAGGTACACATTGTTTTAGCCTCTTAAAATCTCTCTTATTGTTGTTATAATAGTTAGGATTTATTTTTTACTGTTATTTATGCATTTTATCCCACATAATTGAGTGAAACCTTACTAAGAAAAATAGTATTTTACCATCTTGTTAATTCATTTTGATAAAACCCCTACTATATTTTTCTTCGTTTCATTTTGGTGAACTTGTCTTCTTGAAAATTGTAATTTTCTGATTTTAGGAGTCTCTTGCATCTTAGATTAGATCTTGCATTCATTTTCATTAATTTATAATGAATTAGATCTCATTTAGGGTGTCCTACTTTGCATTCAAATTTGCATCTCATCTAGGGTTTTAGAATTGTATTATTTGCATTCTTTTAAATCTGAAAAAATAAAAAAGCAAATCAGTCAACTTGCATATCATTTAGATCATATAAATTTGGATTTGAAAATCAAAACAAAATTGCATATCAAACTAGGTTTTGTAATTCATCATTTCATTACCTTTTCAACTTGCATTTCATAGTACATTTACAAAAATCTGAATCTAAAAGTTACTATTACAGACTTGAATTTGAAACTCAATGAAAAAAACTTTAAAATCAGTCAAAAATAGTTCAAAAACCCTAATCTAGGAGCCATTCGCCCAAGGTGGTGAATGATTCCTTGATCAGACTTGAAACTACATTTTTTGGAATTTGAAAGTCATTGAAAAGATCTCAAAAATCAGAAAAAAATAGTTCAAAAACCCTAATCCAAGACCCATTCACCCAAGGTGGTGAATGAGTCCTTGATCAGGTGCTAGTTTGAATTTTTTTGGAATCTAAAATCTCTATTTTATGCTTCTTTTTCCTACCGTTACATTTTTGTTTCAGTTTTCTAATTTTTTGTTCCATTAAATTCATTGAATTTAGCTTAATTTTCTTCATTTAGTGGATTGTCAAAATTTAAAATTGCATTTACAACATTTCATTTTCAGTTTATTGCATTGTGTAATCAAAAAATTTCATTGGTTGGAATTTAAAAAATTTATTTCATTCTAGGTCATTGCATTGCCTCTTTCCATTTTGGGTTTGCACACTAAGTTTGTAAAACTTGTAGGAGCTTTACAACTTGTTTTCATATTAGAAATACTATTGTAAGATGTTGTTCGAGGCTCATGCCATCCTGTTATATCTCACTCATCATGGATATTGGGTTTTCTAGCTCTCTTCTTGATAGTTTTGATAATCAACCCTCTATGGCTCATAGTTTACATACTTCATTTCCTATGACTTCACTTCCTACAACCAATGTGCTTAATGTTAACAAAACTATCCCAACCATCTCTAGTTCTACTCAATATTTGGGGTGTACTCAAAGCCAAGGTGGAACTTAAATCCCTTCTTCTACAATACCAATGTTTATTCCTACATACACTAATACTCAACCTACCATAACCTTTCAACATACCACAACAATCCAACCTATCAGTGTGCACACTTCCTTAGGTCTTTCCATAGGGGATCCTTCTAGCTTTGTGAATTTGAATACAATATCTCCTCAACCATCCACCTTCACCAACTTACAATTCACTTTCCCTCCACATACATACATCACTCCACCTTATTCCCCTCCATATTACAATCGCAATGATGCTTTCCTTAACTCACTTTTGTAAAGCATGACATCCATTCAACAACAAGTTGCAACCTTAAAAAAAACAACAATAAGGTATAGAGGTTCCTCAATTTGAGAAATATGGTGGGAAAGGAGATCTTGTTAGCCATGTTTCCACTTTTACAGCCTTGTATAGTGATTTCATCTTTGAAGATAAACTCTTGGCTAAGCTATTTCCTAGGTCCTTGAAGGATACTACTTTAGATTGGTTCTCTTCTTTACCAAATAATTCAATTGGTTCATTAAATTAAATTTTTGATTCCTTTTAAAACCACTTCCATATTCATATGGATCCCAAGATGACCCTTGCTGATTTAATGTCATGCAAACAAGAGGATGATGAGAAAATGTTTGATTTCATAGAAAGATACCAAACACTTTATTCACAAGTAAACATTAAGATTCTTGATGTTGACCTTCAACACATGTTTATTTCCAAATTAAAATATAAACTCCAAAGAAAACTTGAAATGTTGAGATTTCCATCCTTTACATAGTTATGTACAACCCTTCATGATTATCAAAATATGACTTACGATTGTGATGTGAAAAATCCACCTAGTCATCCTAAAAAGTTTGAATCCACAACTCAAAATAACTACCAACCTTTCAAGAAGCAAAATAGGGGATTTTTACAACTAAATTCCCCTCAACCAAGTCAAAAAAATAATAACCAAGTGGTTGCTATAAAGACAACTAATTCTTTTGGGGATAGGAATAGAGAGTTCACTCCTCTACCTGATACCCTTCATAATATCATGTTGCACCTTATTGAAAAGAATATGCTTACCTTACCTCTTGTTAAAGAGCATGATCCTAATATAAAATTTCCCACAAGCTTTCAACAAAACTCTTATTTCCATTATCACCAAAAAAATGGACATGGTATGAAATATTATAAGCATCTTAAACATCTTGTGCAAGACATTATTAAAAACAATCAGCTTCAAATTGAGGGTGTGAATGATCAAGGTAACAATTTTGTAGCCCTTCCTAACCAAAACTTACAAATATTTACCAATCCCCTGCTGAAGCACACTATTTCATTTGTCAAAGCTAATGAAACCGAGAATGATGTGATGGATTTTAATGTAAATGATGAAAACATAAAAGATGACAATGAAGTAATGATTACAACAGTAGCATTTATCAAAGCTAGACCTCGTAAGGGATCAAATAAAAAGCCTCTTGATATTGCTTTCTCAAAAAATGACATACTTAAACATGCACCTAATGGTCCTCTTACATAGCTGGTTGAATCAATCACAAGCCTACTATTGCGATATTAATTGATCCCATCTATGGAGAGAATGTGATCGTTGAAGAATTAATATTTGTGTGTGAACTATATTAAGATATATATGATAAACCAAAAACATGGATCAAGACACGTAATGGTTTTATTTGTCCTACAATTGGGTCAATAGATCTCCCTTCAAAATTTGGACCGAAAACATTAAATGTTTCATTGACTATCATCCCACAATTGAACCAATTTCATGTGAAGTTAGGCTACCCATAGCTTAGCTCCATGAATTTCATCCCCTCTATTTTGAATAAATTTTTAAAGTTTCCATTTAGAAATAATATCTTTACTATGCATCATAGTGGGTTTAATCCTATGTCTTCTTGAGGGAACTTTTCATTATATTTCTTTTGGCCCAAGCCTATGGAACCTAATAAACCTCATGAGGACTTCTTTTTTAAATCATATCAAAATTTCAAGGCAAAGCATATAGAAAAATTATCCCTTCGAAACATGCCTCAACCTATGGTTGAACCACCTATCCTTGATGAAACAATGATTGAACCAAAATCCGTTCCAAGCATCCAAGAAAAAAATATAACAAATCCTCCTACAATTTCCTACAAGACACCATGAGATAGCCAAAACAATCTCGTTGTCCCTCCTAAAGTCAAACAAATTTACAAAGCTAAAGAGAAAGTGGTTAAAAAACCTCTTATTGTTTCTTCCATTCTTCACGAGGAAGAGAAGAAACCTATGATTGATAATCCAGCTCTCACACAAACACAAATTGACAATAGATCGAAATGAAATCAAAGTGCTAGAGAGCGTAGGCATAGATGCCATGTTATTCCTTGTATGTTACAAACTAAAGAAGACAAGGACAAAATAGAAAATAAAAATATGAACTTACCTAAAGCAGTGCATGATGATTCTATACTCTCACCACAACATAAAAAAGGATACATTATCATTCGACCTCATGTTGTGATTAATCTAGATGATGACATGGAAATTGTAAAGATTGATGAACAAGTGCATAATGAGTTGAATACATTGTTTTCCTCTTCTATGAGTTTAAATGACAAATCTCTAAAAAGAGTTTTGAACTGGGTACTTCCCCTAGTTTGTCACTTGATGTTTTCCCTTTGGCTAGTTGTCTACCTTCCATTTATACAGACTAAGATTTGGATGTAGGCGACCTTATATAGGTTGAATCACATGTGCCTTACTAGTCTTTTGATTTATTTTCTTTTTCATGTTTCTTTATGTGATTGCATGTGCATAATGTGATCCCCCATGATGTTTCATTTGATGTATTTATCTCTTTTTGTGCATTCTTCTATATGTACCTACATTCTTCTCTATGTCATAAATACCTTTATCTTTCTCCATTTGTCTTGTGTTTTCCTTTTGGGGATGACACAAGGCATCAAGAAATTTAGGTCTCTTCCACATTGACCCAAAATATCACCTTTATCTTTTTCCATTTTTCTTGTATTTTCATTTTTGAGATGACACAAGGCATCTAGACAATAAGGTCTCTTCCATGTTGACCCAAAAGGATTTTATTTGTTTTCACTCTCTTTGTGTCATTATTCTAGTTCTATGAGTATTTGAGGAATGATGAAAGTTCTAAGCTCTAAAACAATATTGTAGCAAAGACATCTTGACCCTAAATCCATAGATCCCTTATGTATTTTTGGGGGGAACCTTTTATTCCTATTTCATGGTGTAGCTTTATTTTAGAAACATCTAACTTGGCATAGTGTTTTCTAAGGAAAGCTCTCATATCTTAGGAGAAAAAATTGGCTACTTTAACTTAGTTTCCCACAACAATGGTATTAGAAACCACTTTACAGTGGTGGCATATATCGATGACATCTTTTGAAATTTTTCATGGTGTGATTTTCTTTTTTCTTGTGACATGTCCTTTTCTTTGTGGTGTCATTGGGTTTGATATCCTCTAAGAGCATGATATTTCTACGCATACAATTTCCCTTAGTGACATTGTAAAAATGAGGAATCCCATAAGTGGCATTTTGATATTCTTTCCTTGTCCTCTCTTAGAGACATTAGTCACAATGTTTCCTAAGAAGAATACCTTACACGAACGAAGAAAAATCCCCTTTAACAAAACTTATAGACATAACATTCAAAAGCATAGCTTTGTGGTGCCTTATCAAATTTTTTAGGAGGATAATTTTGGTATGGTATGGGGGGATAAAATGATTCTCTCATTTTCCACCTCATTGGGATAACTCACCTAGTGGATGACTTGAGTTTCCACTACCCTAGAGTGATCACACATATTACAGACCAATAACCTAGAGCCAGTCCACATCGTGTTAGATAGACTATCAAAGGTTGATCCTTGTTATAGAAAAAAAACCTAGATGTGTTCCATATCATGTTGGATCATTGAATCTTGATCCTTTTTTTGGAGAAATAGTCACGTTCCACATTGTGTTGGAATGATCAAAGCTTGATCCTTTGTTTTCCTTTGGTTTTCTTGGTCTTTTCTAGGGTATGACTATATGTTTGTTATTGTTGCATAATTAAGTGTATTGAATGTATACTTTAGTGTGAGTTTCTCATAGGGGAAAACTCTCACTAAAGTGGGTGCAAAATATAGCATAAAAAAAAGTAACCCTTTTTCATGCTTAGTTTGAGAATTAACAATTAATGATAAAATATACTAAATTATGCCTTAATTAGGGTGTTGTAAAGTATTCTCTTACACTTTCACACTAATCTATGGATTTATTAATTAATTTAGGTTAACTAGAGATTAATTATCCCCTTTAATTCAAATCAAAGCCTTATTTATTACATTTTTCAAGGATTTATGATCCCGACACTCAATAATGTAGTGTAGAAAAATGCATCCCTTTACATTTTCACACTTTTTTGGGCCCTTGTGAACTAAATAGACTTAATTATGCCTTATTTAGGGTGTTTTAAAGTGTTTTCTTACACTTTCACACTAATCTATGGTTTTATTAATTAATTGGGATTCTTTATGCTTTAATTGGTCCTATTTTGCATCCACAAGCCTTATTTAATTCATCTTTTCAAGGGAAATCCTGACAGAATGTAATGACCAATTAGAAATTAATATTTTTGGATTGTATGGCCCAATTTTAGTGATCTGGGACTCATATTTCACCTTTGGCATATGGGTCCCACCTAAGTTTCAGAGCTTGATCTAGATTTCACACTAAACTAAGCATTTCTTGAAAAATGTATCCCAAGCTTAGCCTAATGAGAATCATACGCCACAACTAGCGTATGATTATTTCTTAACTTAGACCTAAACTAAATTCAAATACTTGGTGATATTTTGTTCTCCTAGATCTGATGTCAGCTTATAGTGTTGTAATTTCAGGAAATTTGGCATAAACAAGTATAAATACAAGGTTATTTCACTCATTTTCACCTAACAAGCTTACAAGTCATCAAGTTATCATAAGAGAAATTACAAGAGAATTCAAGAGTATTCAAGAGTTATTATCAAGTATTTTGTAGCATTATTCAAGAATCAAGCATCATGTCAAAGTCATCATGTATCATGTTTGTTTTTGAGATAATACTTGTGATGTAGGGTTTTATGATTCAAGCAATCATTCAAGACAAGATCCATACCATTCAAGCAAGATTTAAGATATAACTTCATTTTATCCATTTCATACATGTTTGTAACATCTTATTTAATGGTTTTGTGAGTTACAATATTACATAATTTTCCATTCATCATTCCTCCTTTCTATTTCATTTTAGTTCAAGGTTTAATTACCAAAACAAGGTTAAACCCCTATCCACTAATAAAACAATAGTTTCCCATCTCTTTGATGTGTGATTTGTATATTTAGATTAAATATTTATTGGGGAGTAATATTGGAGATAATTTTTCAAGCTTTCAAAGTTGTCACCTTACTTGCAAGATCACAGAAAGTCACTTACAGTGCAGAATTCAATGTTTCAAAACCAAATATTTGGTAGGAAGGAAGCTATAGAAAAGAATTATAGGATATTAAATTTTTGGAGAAACCCTGATACTAGGACTAAATCACCACTTGTGGCATATGAGTCCTAGTATACCTATTTTCAAACTTTCTGTAGATCTTGATTCAACAGTTGTAGATTTTGATTCTAGCTCGAAACCCTAAACTAGGACTAATCACCCCTACTAGTGTATGAATCCTTGTGTGCATCAAAATTAGTATTTCCAAGATTTCATACCTTCATTTAAGCCTCTTTAGTACCTAGGTTCACCTTTGTACCTTCTCAATCCTTTATTTTGCATTTCAGTTTCATAATCTAGGTCATATAATTAGGTTTTACATATCTTTTACACTTCTTGTATTTCCAAGCCCTAGCTTGGTAGTGAAACCCTCTTTATTTTTTTATCATACCCTAGGATATCCTTTAGTAGAGATATCTTTCCCTTATTCCATACCTATATTGAGATCTCTAAGTTTTCCTTGAGTGAAACTAAGTGAAATAGGCCCTTATCCTCAGTTCCATCCCCTAAAATGTGGAACTCTATTTCATAGGTTTCATTTTGGTGAACCTTCCCTTTAGAAAATTTATTTATTTTATTTTATTTTGAGTAAATCATAGTGCTAGATCTATCTTGCATTAACTTTGCATTAGGTTTTTCATTAGTTAATTTACATCTATGGTTTCAAAATCTTGCATTAGTGAAAGTGTATATAGGTTGCATTTTGCATCTTGCATCATTAAATTTCATTTGAAAAATGTAATTTCTCTTAGCATAGACATCATTCAAAATAAAAAACCTAACATTCACTCATAATTTTCTAAAATTTGTGCAAAAACCCTAATCTAAACTCATACACCCCTCTGAGTGATTTATTCCCAATACAGGTGGTTTTGCCTAATTTTTTGGTATTCTGTGTTGACTGTTTATCAACATTTGAACCCCTAAAAAACCTTGATTGGGACTCATATTCCCCTTTGGGTGATTTAGTCTCATTTTTTTATTTTAAACTACATTCTCCAACATTTAAAACTCTATTTATGTGTTTTAGTTTGTTGTTATTACATTTCCATTTCAATTTGCAAAGTTTCTATTTCATTCATTTCATTGCATCTAGATTGATTTGGTTCATTTTTTTGAATTGTGTAATTTCAAAGTTGCATTTACACATTTAATTCGAGGTTATTGTATTACATTTCATCATGGATATGTTCTTTGGTAATCTTTGGATGTCTTTAAAATCCTTAGTGGATGTGTCAAGTTGTGTCTTTCGAAATGACCCTAATGAAATTGAACTTACTCATGCTCACTCAAATCCTAATGCATGTCCTCCTCATGAAGTTGACATCATTGGAGAAGATGATGACAACATTAACAACTTCATAAATGATTTCCTTAACAACATCAAGACTAATGCATCCTTAACAACTTCATATATGATTGGTATGTTGGCTATCCTCTTGCATTTGGATTTTGAGTAGTTATTTGTATGAATATCTCTTTTGGGTTATGTGGAAATTATCATTAGATGACTGCATGTTTCCTTACAAGTGGTATCAGAGCTTTCATGGTTGAAGATATTTTGTTATAACCCTAGGTTGAGAAAGTATTGCTTGAAGTTTGAATCCATGCAACTCATGAGAGAATGAAATAAATGGAAAGATATGAGGGCTTTGAAGGTTGTTTATTATAGATCTAAGAGTTTTTGGTTTGTTGTTATGATGGGTTGTTTACAGATTTGGGGTGTGAAGAATTTTGGGTAAAAAGGGTTTCTTATTTGTGCAATCAAATTTGGGTTTTGTGGGGGAAATTTTACAAACAACCTCTTGAGATAAAATATACCTCATTGTTGGATTCATATTGGCCAAGAGATGAATTTTGATATATAACTCGACCTATTTTGGAGAAATTGAAAAAAATGCAATTTTTTTTGTAAAAACTCCCTTTTGGCAATCATACAACTATCAAGTATAATATTCGGATAAAGAAAAAATTAAAAAAATTATCCTGTCATTGGTAAAAATCACCCTATAAAATAAAAATGAAAAAAACTCAAATTATAAAAATCCATCAAAATTTTTTAATTGAATTTTAAAATATATATATATATATATATACATATATATATATATATATATATACAAGGGGAGAGGGTGGCATCTGCCTGTACCTCCTATCCCCTACACTATCAACATCAGCCTAACACTGGTAGGTTAGATGACATTGTCAGCCCTATTGATCTACCAGTGGCAAGGACCTGCTAACAGTGGCAACTAGTGGCCCCTACTGGGGGTTAAACCCCAAAATTTTGTTTTTAAAAATTAAACTTTTAAAGTTTTTAATATCCTTTTTAAATTAATCTGCCAGTTCAAATAAAAGTCGGCCCATTTTATAAAAAGGGCTCAATGAAAATTTTGAATATATGAAACTAAATTTGATTTAATAAATATTTTGGGTCCACCACCAGCATGAGTGACACCACCTAGGTAGGGCCATCGCCTAGCCACCAAGGGTGGCTAAATTTTTTTTGCCTAATGTGCAAACTATACTTTTTCTTCCAAGGGGCATAACTTTCGCCCAAATTATCCATTTTTACTCTTCTTAGACTCATTGGAAAGCTGACTCAATGATCTACATTGTGGTGCTAGAGATTTATGGATATTTTTTTAGTTTTGATATTATTTTTCTAGCAAGAATTCAAGTTTTTGTTTTGAGTTTTGAGAGGTGATATCAAGTGCATATGTATTCTGACTTTGGACTTTGAATAGTCAAAGGAAATCTTGTTCAGAGCACTATACAGTGGATTAGGTTTGAATTTGTTTTTATATGATTTATTTATTGATATTTTATCCTGAGCTATTTATGGAACTTTCTTTAAATATGGTGATACTATGAGCTTATGAATTGTTAGATTTAAAAGATTTGATGTTGGATTCATTGTATGCATAGTTTTACATCTCATTTTATTCTCCTTTTGACATGGTTATTAGTTTGGTTGGATTTGTAGGCCTCATTGTTGTATCTACAAGTTGTGTAGCATTGTAGGCGGTCTATACTTGTTGCACCTATGAATTGGATGTGGGTTGTCTATGCCCATAGATAATTTATTGTTGATGCATTTTTAGTTTTGGTGGCTTGGTTTGTTGGTTTTGATGTCATATTGAGGAGGTGAGATGATATTACTAGGTACAGTCATGATGTGAGACCTATGCAGTTGACTATGATATGCAAATATGTGGACACGATTGGGTTGAGTTCATACTTTTGGTGGTGAACATGGTGTCATGGATGTTTCTTGTGCTTTAGAGACTTTGGAATGTCATGATGGTTTATGTAGGTGCATTGTTGGTGATGTTGGATTGGATCTTGATTCAGGTTATAGCAGTGTTATCTCTTGGTATGAGGATCATGGTTTACTTCTCCTTCTTTATTTAGGAGCTCATGTTGAATTTGAGTTCTTTGATTTTGTGAGGGCCTTTGGTTGATCTTCATTAGGAGATTTTTATCATGATGTCATGATATCTTGTTACAATAATTGGTTATACACTTTTAGTGGGAGATTTTGACAGTGACGGTTTGGCGGTGATGGATATGTTTATGATGATTTTTTGGTAGTTGTAGGTATCTTCTTGGCTTGGAGATCTTGGTTTCACTTGTATGTTATTGATATTATAGTTGAGTTTATGTAGACTAGGATGACCTTTATGGAGAGGATGGTAGTCATGATGCCATGTGTAGATCATACCACAATTTAGTGGGAGTTGTTGGTAAAGACGTGGATGCATCATTGGTATAGTTCTCTTCATGTGATTTGGAATATGTTTTCTTGGTTTAGAGTGTTTTCTACTATGTCATGGTTTACTCTTGATATGCACTTAGAGTTTATCATGGTACATGTTCTCTTGAGACCAAGATGTATATATGTGTTTTGGTGCATGTGATCTCCTAGGAGAAGATGATTAGATCATGGATGTCATGTTTATGTTCCTAATTCATGATTAGATCTTTGACATTGATCATGTGTGGTTCTCTTTATATTGGGTACACTGATCATTTGATTGATTACTTCATGATGGTGCTATGTTGCATTTGGAGTTTGGAATGGACTGATTTGTTATAGGTACTCATGGATACTAGGAGACTTAGGTGATGGTTGCAATTCTCTTGTGATTAGAGACATTTTCTTGAGACAATTACTCTTTGGAGGTTTCAACGAGAAGATCGAAGGACTTTCACCTAGAGATGGAAATGAGTTCATTAAAAACTGATAGAGGAGATTGTTCTTGGAGTGAGTCATGGTGACTTGGTTATCATGGAGGAGCATTCTCATTCCCCACTCTTGGTCTACTC
>VDFB02382371.1:0-20599 GCA_007258455.2 Sequoia sempervirens | reverse complement strand
CAATCAGCCATTATTGATCATTGATCAATTTGAATCATATGGGTCATCATTATCAAACAAACTAGCATTATTAGATGCTACGTTTTGCGTAGAACCACAAATAGCATTCGTGGCACTCGCACAAGCACTGCCACTCTCACGATCAGTAGCTGCTTCAGGCTCATACTCATCATCAATATCAAGTGCAGCTAAGTGACTTGTGGAAGCATCCAAGTCAAGCTGCTCTGGCTCAATATCCCACCTCCTTGTGTCTCCTTCTTTGTAGGAACTTTGCTTGTGTGCAAGGAGGCGCAAGTTTGAATGCACATATACCAAGTCCTCTGCCTTTTTTGAATGCAGCCTATTGCGTTTTATTGAGTGGATGAAGGAGTATGTGCTCCAATTCCACTCTGAAGAAGATGAACTAGCAACCTATTAAGAGTCAAGACCAAATTAAATAGTTAAGAGTTACAAAATTTAACTAAACAAAATTATTAATTAATATAAAATTATAAATTAAAATTAAAATTACAAAATATAAAACTTACTTGGGATAAGTTTTTTATTGCAATTGGTTGGAGGTGCATGTATTCTTGCCCATGGATGTACCACCAACTATGACCATCTACCCTGTACTTGTCTCGAAGAGCATCAAGATTCTGAGCAACACTACCGGAGCATGCAAAAGCCATGAACTCAGCCCTCACTCGATCACGTTGGTCACGATCAGTGAAGAGTCTCCGAATTGCTGCCTTGTACCCTTGAGCCACTTCAACTCCCTATATGGAGCAACTCTTGATGTAACAGAAAGAAGCTCAGGACTATAATATTTGGGACTCAATGCAAAAGCAAGAAGATGCAATGGAGTGGTCATTTTGTTCCATCTATCAACCATAATTTCACAGCTCTTTGAAGAACTTTTTTATCGGGATCTTCCTCTTTTGCATTGATGATGGTTTTCATCTTCTCAATCATTGAGTCGATACCATCATATACTTCTCCCAAACAAGGTCTATCCATGTCTGTGTAACGGATCATGCTCAGTATAGGCTCAGTGAAACTGACCAGGTACTCAACACGATCCCACCAACAATCATCTAGGATCCTTTGCCTGATCCTATTTGCCCTTTCATGCTAGATTGCTTCCATATGGCCCAATTAGGGCTGATTACCATGGCACAAAGTGCCTCACGAACCTTTATAAGTCGTCTCAACACAATTGTGTTGGAGGCAAAACGGGTCTCTGCAACCTGTTTGGAAATCAAAATAAAAATTAAAATGTAATTTAAATTTACAAAATCAAAATTTAAAATTAAAAGAAAACTAAAAATTTAAGAATATTGAGAATTTCAATTAACTTACCTTCAACAATTCCAATTTTGAGAATTGTCTAAATATTCCTTGTGTCATATGGTGGTTGGTGACAAACATCTGGATGTCTTCGCCCTCAGCATACACCTGTTTGATCCACTCAATTTTGGATCCAATTTTTTGTAGCATTAGATTGAGGGAGTGGACAGCACAAGGTGTCCAAAAAATGTGTGGATACTTCTCCTCAATCAATAACCCAGCAGCCCTACAATTTTTGGCATTGTCGGTTACAACTTGCACAACATTTTGATGGCCCACTTCTTCAATGGCTTGGCAAAGGATGTTAGCAATAAATGGACCATCTTTCACTTGTCCCTCACAATCCACTGCTCTCAAAAACATTGCCCCTTTAGGGGACATGGCAATAACATTGATCAATGGGCGATTTTTTGCATCTTTCCATCCATCAGAAACGATGGTCACCCCTGTTTCAATCCATGAATCCCTTATGGGCTTCAAAGAGTTTGCTACATGTTTCACCTCTTTCTCCAATAAGGTGCAACGCACCTTCTCAAAACTTGGGCCCTTATACCCCTTTGGAGCCTCATTAATAGATTTCACCATTTTTTGCCAATATGGTGAACGAACAATGTTGAATGCCAATCCATTGGCATAGACACATCTTGCTATGTCTTGATCAGCAATCTCTCTTGCCTCATTCTGAAATGAAACTTCCAACGGTCCCTTAGATCTTTTATTTGATGAGGGCACGGTTTGCTCTTGAGGGATGTTCATAAATGGATGGCTTTCTGTAGGTGGAATATAAGTAGGTGGTGTAGGGGGTTTCATGGATTGAGATCCTTTCCTCAAAGGATGGCTTTTTTTAAGACTAGCAGCTTTTTGATCTGCTTTTTCTTGCTCAGCAATATATTTCAACACTATGTCATCTGCAAGGCCTTTGCCATCACCTTCTGGAGGTCTCGGACAAGGTTTGATGCCAATATCAGGGATCCTACACAAGTGGGCTTTCACTCGACTGTATGAGCTCGTGTATTGAATTTTGCAATGACCACAAATCCAAATAAATACTCCACCACCTGGACATTGTTGAACCATTTCTACATATTTCCAAAGGGGAGAGGTTGCATTTATTTTGAAACGAGATTGGCCTGAGTTAGAAGCAGATGCCATTGTAATACCTAAGGGCCAAGGCACAACAGATTGAAATAATTTTGGTATTGAAATTTGAAACTAAAAAACTTAAAAGAATGAGAACAATCAACAAAAGTAAAACAATAAAAACAAAACAAAATAGTTCATTTGTTAAACTTAAAAAAAATGTAAGAAAAAAATAAAAAAACTTCAAAGAAACCTACCTCTTTTGAACAAATCTTGCTCTACAATCTTCTTGAATCTTGGCAAACACTTGCAAGTGCTTAGGAATAGCACAACAATCAACTTTGAACAACTAACGATCAGCGTTCAAGTCTATTCGAGCTTGTGCAAGCAAGAGAGCAAGTTCAGCAATGGAGGCAAAAAAACTCGTTTTTCATTCACAAATTGTTAAATGAGATTGTTTTTACCTATTTAGTGTGTTTGGAGGTCGAAATTAGGGTTGCAATGAATATTAAAATATTTAGAAGTCAACATCTGGTCAAAAAAATGATAAAAAATGATAAAAAAAAACACGTTTTTATGCGGATTGGGCGTTTTGACGTCAAAATACGTCGCGGATTCTCCTTGGATTCGTCGCGCCGTATCCTGGCCAAATCCGCAGTCAACCCACGAATCTGAAACGTATCCACAGTGTTTTTTTCGAATCCTGGCCGAATTTGAGCCGTATCGAATCCAAATCCTGAATCCGAATCATATCGTATCGTATCCGAGGTCTAATATTGGCGAATCAGTAACTTAGGTGTCATTACATGTCCAAATTCCTTTTCTGTATCAATGACTACGAACTTCTTGTGTGGAGGGTATAATGCCCAAATCATTAAAGAATTTTCATCAGGGTTATATCTTGACCCAACATACACCTCTGTCGCTCCTTCTGGGGTAAGCTTGTGTTTGGCCTCACTGTTATGCAAAAAACTGTCAAAAATTAAAGCTGAATTTAAATCCAGACCGGGAAAGATCATCACACCAGCCTCTTTTAGTATTCTTCCTTTTTCTGGAGTCATGTGCCTCAGCTCATTGTCCACATCAATCTTCAATGTATTCAACAATTGGCTCTCATTATTAGGTGTGATATCTTGAATTGATTCTCTTAATGCTTTTCCTTTATGCTTAAACATAAAAGATTTGAACTTAGGGGACTTAATGAACTGATCATTTGAAACAAAAGATCTGTAAGCTAATTGCCTAGTATCCATGTCTGGTGATTCTTCAACATCCTGCTCTCTGCTTGGAGGTTGATATCCTTCAACTCTCAACTTGGGGATTTTATCAGATGAGCCCTGTGATTCATTTTCTTCATCAGATTCCTCACTACCAGAGGACAACATTTCCACTTCTTGGATTTCCCTCATCCTTTGCTCAATCTTCCTATTGTACTCATCAATTGCCAATTCAACTTCTGTTTCTTCCATATTCCTAATGACATCATCATGTGGAAATGGTATATGCTCATATCCTCCTAAATTCTTCCTGGCAAAATCAATGAAACCCTTAGGGTCGAATCCTTTTCTTGGAGCTGCCTTTATCAAATTGTAATGTGACAATTTGTTTAGTATGAGATCATAACCCTCCTTTGATACCACAGTGAAATCACCAAAACATAATGTACTTGGCATGAATGATTGTTTTTCATATGCACTTAGGTTCATTACATTGGAATAGTCCAATTGCCTGACAATCTCAAGGTATGCAGTTCTGTTTGGCACAGTCTTTGGCAAAATGAAAGGTGTATCTTCAAAGCCATATATCCTGATCATGGTAGAGTTAGCATAATAGTACCAGTCACCCCAATTGTGACCTACGGTTGGTGGTCCATTAAAATCCTTCGGCCTTAGAAATCTTTTAATTTCATCAGACAGTGAGTAATCACATGGGTGTTTGAAAAATCTGTACATGTTTTAACAAAATACTCCTCAAAATGAACATAATTTGAGTTAACAAATCTACTAGCCCAAATAGGAGTCCACAACTGTATTGGCAATGGTTGCCCTTCTTTGTCCAACTGTGTTATTCTTAGCTCTTCAGGCCACAACCCGAACTCCTGCCCAAAGTACAATGCTATGAAAAGGGAGTAATGTTTGAAATGCATTATAGGGGCACCGTTCTTGATGACCATCAGTGCTGAATCGATTTCCTTGCAAATATATGAGGCACGATCAAAAGGCCTTGGATTGTGACATTGTACATCTGCAGCAATTACCATCGCCCCTATAGACATGAAGTTAGGGACCTCGGTTCCCAATACTTGCCCTACTAAGAAGTAGGTATATTTCATGTATGGCTCAAATAAATCAATATGGAAAGGGCGTCCATCTCCATCCTCAAGTAGTACCATATTCCCATCATTTCTGGGTCTATGCAGTGGCAACCTCCAACCCTTATAAGTAGTGTCCATTCTCTCGTATTCTTTCTCTAACTCCTCATGTATTATGGGCTCATCATAGGTACAATCTAGGTTGAACACTTCACAAAGAGCATCTTTTGACAAGTGTATAAAGGGCTTTCCTTGCAGGTTGCATACGGCTTTCAAATTAGGATTGTATTTCTTTGCCAAGAGTTTTAAAAGGTCAATATTCACAAATACATTAGGAACGACAAGCTTTCCTAAATTGAAATTCCATGGGTTGCATACAGGTTTGAACCTCTTTCTCCGACCATAATGGAAAATAAAAAGCTCATATCCCCTAATAGGGGTCCATACATCACTCACATGTGCACATTTATCCTCTAACCTCTCGACATCAGCCCTTAATTGTGCGGACCTTTTGGCCTTGGGTCCTGAACCAGGCAATTGGTCAATGAGGTCCTGGTTTAATTTTCTCTCCTTTGTTTTAGGTTCCTCACCAGTCTCAATTCTCTGTTTTTTGCCTCTCGGTTTGTTGTACCCCAAAATTAAAATTTTTGTTACACTTAGACATTTTGAAGAAATGAGTAAAAGTCTTGTCAAATCAGTCAAAAAGGTCAAAATTTGGGTGTGCATGTCTTGCATGGGGGTTAAAAACGCAAAATTTTCAATTTCTGACGATCTGGGTCTGCTAAGAGCAGCTTAATCTACAAAACCTAGATCTCAGTTTTCATCCCTAAATTTTAGGAAAATTGCTATTTTTAGAAATTTTCTCAAAATAGTAACGTTTTCTGGGTTTCTTTCGAAATGAATACTGGCAAAATTTTCTAAAAATAGAAAGTTGGTCCGACAGGGTCCGAACTGATTTTGATTGGCTCAAAATCGTCCATATTAGACTGGTGCAATCAGAATCTTAAAATAATCAGTTTCGCCCTACTAGGTCTATTCTGCTTTTTCAGAAGCATATCTGGAGCTCCGAGGTCATCAATGGAGGTCATCCGACTGCCAGGCATCAATTTCAGCCCTTAAACTTCCAGCAGAAGGTGAAACGATGAACATGCACGAAGAACGAGAAAGAAAGTTGAAAAGTCATGAAAATTTTCTAACACTGCTGAGTTTGGGCGCCCCTATTAAAGAAAGGCGCCCACCTTTTTAGGGCATCAGATGAGTGAATTAGGGTTAGGACCTCCAATGGAAGTTGCTCAGTATTCAGTCAGCTTCGCGATGGATATCCCCGTCAGAGCATCCGACAATCCAGTCTCCGACAAATTCGAGTCAAAGTAGAAGGTATAGAATGAAGATCCGAAACTCGAAGAAGAAGATTAAATTGAAATTTTTTCAAGTCTGGAGAAACTGGGCGCCCTAGGAGAAGAAAGGCGCACAACTTTTCAAGGGTTCAAACAGATAAGTTTGCAGTCAAAGTTATAACGAGATGTCTTTAGAATGCAACAGGCTTTCCAGCGAGCTATCCAGCATGACAAACGGAGCTCGCAGTCATCAGATTCAAAGAGCTGAACAGCAGGTCCGATGAGAGTTGAAAAGAGAAATCCGAAAGCAAAGGTGAAAAATGCAAAAAAATAAACTAACTCTGGTGAAACTGGGCGCCCCAGCTTGCTAGGGGCGCCCAAGCTTTTGAGGACCTAAAAGCTACTTTTTGACAAAAGTGTTTCTAGAAGACCCCTCCTAAAATCCTCTCAGCTTCGCAACGAGTCCAAACTTTCATCAATCCGACGCTCGGAGCTCAAAATTCAACAAGATCGCCCATAGAAGTGAAAGACGTGAATAAATTGAAATTTTTTCAAAGTCTGGTAGAAGTGGGCGCCCCAGTTGAAGAAGGGCGCCCAAACTTTAAGGCCTTCAAATGATGGAATTTGCAGAAGTAGCATCCAAAGAGTGCCTCACCAAAATCAGTCTGGCTATCCAACGAAATATTCAGACAGTCGGTCGGATCAGCGTTGCTCCCGGAATCAAGGATTCATCAGAAAATCAAAGGGAGAAGGAAGAACTTGGAAATCAGAAAAATGGCTTACACTGAAGAAGTTGAGCGCCCCTAGAAAGAAAAGCCTCCCATGGATTCGAAGGTCAAAATCAAGTTTCTAGCCGGAGGTGCCTCCAGAACATCCTTCTCAGTTTCAGTCAGGCTCCGCCGTGAACCACTCAGCTCGCTTATCGGGTTAATCTGTCAACGAGAAATCAGAGGCGAAGTAACATGTCAAAGTGAAGGAAAGTTGAAAAAGTTAAAATTTTGACTAACACTGGTGGAAATAGGCGCCCCTCTTGGAGAAAGGCGCCCAAAGTTTCATGCCTTAGAGTATTTTCAAGAATTTTCAAAATTTCAAAATTTGCAAGAGAAGGATGGCGTCCAAATTCGAAGGGACTGAGATTTAGGGTTTTGAAAAAAAAAGCAAAAAAAAGAAAAAAAGAAAGCGAAACTAAATCAAACCCTAAGTCTATTTAACACTTCTTTTCAATGTATTTTTCATTATTTTTGCAGGTAGTATCCAGAGGAGAAAGTTGGAGCAGCAAGTTTGAAGAATTTTTGTGATTCAAGAATCCATAGTAGACATCACCAACACCTGCGCAGTCTTATTGAAGATTGTAGACACCTTCTGCTCATTGCATCCAGTAATCTAACACATGAAAGATCGCATTGCATTGCACAAATTCGCACCTCACAACTCTGCAGTTCACATCATTCACATCACACCCATCTATCTTATCATCCCTCAACAACTCAACTCATATTTATACCATCTTCATCCTTGAAAATTGTTGGCGTAACAATTAGCACCTCTGGAGTGCGAGTTGGTACGGACAGCTATGCACAGTGCGTAATGACTGCTCTTTAAATTAGGAGGGGAAGCTCCCTCTTGTGCTGATATGCATTGAAAAATAAAGTATTCTAAATCCTATCTTTTTCGACTTAGCTGGAAGAGGCACAAGGTTAAGGATACCAAGAACGTTGCAGCTAAGGGTTTTCTCTGGTTTTGCAAATCTTAACTATAACTAAACTAAATGCTTTTAATCTATCCTATTCCCTCAAGAAAAACAGAGCATGAGGAATTAGGAGCAGGAATATTTTATACGACAAACTTTACAGTAGGATTTCCAAGGAGGAGGGACCCCTATCTGAGGCGTAGGCTGATATGAAGTTTGTTGGGCACGACATCAAACGATAAGCTCAATTACTAAATTTCCAAGGAGGAGGAACCCCTATCCGAAGCGTAGATATGCAACAAGCTTATTAGCAACAACACTTAAATGATAATTCTTCTTTCGAAATTTCCAAGGAGGAGGAACCCCTATCCGAGTCGTAGATTGAAAGAACAACTATTAATCACAACATAGAATAGCCAACTAGGACAACAAACTGCTTTGGCGAGACACACATACAATAAACGATCAAACTAGCCACTATATTTAACTAAGATGAACAAATACCATAATAATAACATTCAGGCAAGGTGGCGCAGCCATTTATTATCACAGTAAAAGCTCGTGAATAGATACAGAACAACAATATTTCAAGCAAGGTGGCTCAGCATATATTACTATTTGCAAAAGTTAATTACAAATGAGCAAAGTGCTCTTATTTATAGACATCAAAGGTGTAGGGAACCCTAAAATCACCTTGAGTCAACTATAGTCTTGCAAGCATGCAAGATTTTATTACTAAATCTAAATAAAGGAAACTATAGAGTTAATTGGAAAACTACCATTAGTTAACCGAAACAAGACTAAACTGAATTGGACATGTGCAACATGCAAGTCCTTATTGAAATAAAAGATAACTGATAACTAATATCAATTAACTGCTCCTAACTGAAAGTCTAAACTTCTGCGAAGATATCTCCAAGGATGAGATGTGCATGCATAAAATCAGCAATTAGAACTCAAGACTGATGTCGAGTTAACTGCTGCTCCTGACTCAATCCTCGAAAATAACTGTAGGTTCCAACTGACTGACTACTCCAAACCATCGCAGGTTATCACCTCGTCCAGGAACTGATCAACTGTCTCCTCCTTTGGTACTCTGATGCTATCCACGATGATAACCTGCTTGTTCAACTCCCTCTCACCATTTGCAATCAGCGTCATGCATTCTCTAACCTCTCTAGTTGCCTTTTTGAAACTAGTTGTCATCACTGAGAAGTGATCCAACTTGGACGCCATAGGATCTCCATCTAGACTGTCACAAACAAGTTGCTCAAACTTTGCCTAAACTGCCTCAAGATCACTGTAAGTACCATCCTCAAGATGTACTGGCATGGGATTTGAATGATAAACTCATTGATGAGTTTGAGAGCTCCGGTAACTTGTTCTTTGAGTGCATCCAACCTTGTAGAGATTCTGTCATATGTTTCCACTTTGAAAAGATGTTGTTCTCTCCACATGAAAACTTTCCTTTTATCCTCATCTTCTACAATGGTATCATATGCAATTGCTAACTGAGATATGAGAATCTTGTCCTTTGCTTTACCCTGTGCTATGGCTATCTCAAGCTGTTGAATACCCTGGCGAAGACTATGTGCATCGTACCTCAACTGATATAATTGTGTGAGGAGGTGACACCCTGCAACAATGAAATCTTCAATCCAGACGTCCAAGAGCTTTCCACGATTGACTAACTGATCCAACCTCTGTTGTGTAGTAGGTGTCCCTTGAAGATGCAGAAGATCTGGTGCTCTGCTCGAGTTTCCATGAACAAGATCAAAAATATACTGCCGGAGTTGCTTGATTTCAGCTTTAAGAAGCGCTTTATCCTCTCTGTCCTTCATGACGCGCTCTTCAAGATAACTTGTGACAACCCTGAAGAGGCCAACATGTTTCTCTAGTGGTCCTGCCAAGATTTGCTTTGATGAAGGTGAAATCACCAACCTCAACTTCATCCAGGCTCTTACCTCTGGTAGCGTAGCAACTTCAATAATGATCTCTACTTCTGGAGTCTTCTCAATGTGCACCTGCTTCTTGATTTTCTTGTTTGCTCTTCCCTGATAAGGATCACCAAACTCAGACAAATCAAGCTTATATGAAGGCTCTCGCCTCTGTCTTCCCAAGGACCTCTCGAGCCAAAACGAATTAGCAATGTTATCAGCTCGAGGAGAGACTGCTGCTGCTGTATCAACCTATGGTGGATCAATTGGTGGCAAGGCTTGCTGAACTGGTGCTTTCGGCTCTGAATCTATGAATGTGGTGAAAATGGTGTATCAGGAGATGAATCTGCCTCAGCCTGTATGACTGTCTCCACTAGAACTTTAGGCACCCTTTCAACTTGCTTCTGCTTCCGTTTGCCTGTACTTCTCCCCTTTGTGTTTCCATTGACTCTAACACCTTTAGGCGGCTTCAAGATAACCTTAACTCGGCGCCTTGACCTTGAGGTAGAAGGTAGTGAGCAAAAACCCTACTGGCGGCTCTGTGATTGGAATTGCTTTGCGCCTTCTCTTACTCTCCAAGAATTGCCTGTTGGTTTTGATAACTAACTTTGACACGTCCTTGATGGAAGTATTCTCCCTGGCATACCAATCTGGTTGGCGAAGTGGCTAGCGAGCAACTTGATCTTTGACAAATGAACTAAGCAGTACCTCTCCATCATCATCTGACAAACCCTCAACATCTTCTGATAGGAAATTAGCAAGTTGAGCAATAGTAAGTCTGCAGTAGTGACGTCTATGGACTTCAAATTCATCCTCACAATTAGCCCAAAAATCCTCAAGTGCTGGCTTATGTGCAATACTTTGCTCCAACTGAGCTGCATAATGACCCAAAGGATTATAGGAACGTCTCTCCATGTGATACTTGAGGTTGAATTTCTCAAGCTTGGTCGTCATAAACTTGCAATCTGTGATAGTCTTGCATGTGAAAATACCCCATCCGAAAGGAAAGGTGATTGCTGTCTTATGGTGACTGCGAAGAAAAGAGTGAACATGTTGAGCTTGTTGTAGAAATTCCATAAATAGGACTTGATTTGACGGGTACCTCGGTAGCATCAGAGGTTCTCTGGTGTAACCATACACTCAGATATATGTGAAAGTGGGGAATTGAATGAACCAATCCGCCCAACTCTCCATTGCTGATTTTTCCTCTGGTGAAATCTTGATGTGCATTTCGTTGTCGAAAACTCTGACTGTCTTCATGAAAAAGTGATCATTCACCGCTTTGAAATCCTGTCCAACCCTTGATAACTCCAATTGAGAGTAATATTCGTTAACATGTTGAACATCAAGAGTCCCATTGGTCTTCAAGTGTCTAAAATTGCCTTGAAACACAATCAAGTAGACCAAGTAAGACACCATGTGAAACTCGTGGATTTTGAGGAATCTAGTGATCTGCTGGTGAAGGCACTCGCTGATCAACATGGCCCAATCAAAGTGTTTTGTACCATCGAGGATCCTAGAAATGACATAGAACATCCACAGTCGGAAAATATTAGCTTCCTCTTGACCTGTAACCCGATTGAGTAGAGTTATCAAAATAGCAACTTCATCCTTGAATTCGCCGCGACCAACCTTCTTTGGCATGTTGGTCTTTTGTATTTTCAACCATTTATGAGCAACTTTTCGCTGGGACCTTTCTTTGTCTTCATACCATATCTTATCACAAGCCTCAATGACTACAGTGAAATTGTCTGAATGAGGAGGAATAGCAAAGCACTTTCCCACATCCCTCGGCTTAAGGCCGTAGATGTCTCTCCCATCAGCTGATCTGATTTGTCGTGTAGACGACTCGTAGTGCTTGATGCAAGCAAGAACAAACTTGAGATTGAAAGCCATGATAGGAATAGACACTTTTTCCAGCAACCCAGAACACTCAAGATTCTTCACTGTGTTGCTGCTAACGCCTTCCAACGTGTTCAGATTGATCACTGGATAGACACGACCCGAGTCTGTGTTCGAGGTTTTTAAAAAATTGTGCATCAAGACCAATTTGGTCTTGTAATCTATGAGGTTGAATTGCATTTTAAAAATTTAGATTTTTGACTGCAAAGTTGGGCATGTTCCGACAACTTTCAAAAAAAGTTGAAAAAAGCTCTGGATGAGGCTAAAAATAGCCAGTTGTGGGATTTTTTTTTGGAAATTTTCTGAAACGTGGGTTTTGTAGAGAATTGAATTCTAAGCAAACCTAGATCATTAGAAATTTGAAAATATGAGTTTTAGCAAGGCATGCAAAGGTTTTTCAGTCGAGAAAAAGTAGGGGTTTTAGAGCTTCTCGAGGCAATTTTTCTCGAGAAAATCTGGAACATGGGTTTTGTAGGCAATGGATTTCTAAGGCAACCCAAACAATTCAATTTTGGAAAATGTGTTTTTGGCCCACATGCAAAGGAATCTTTGGAAAAAAGCACATTGCTTCTAGAATAAAAGCAGCGGGACAATTTTCTCAAAAAAACTAAGACATGGGTTTTGCTGCTGTCGCTCAAATATTTGAACCCAGATGATCAAATTCTGAAAATTCTGCCGTTTTCTTTGACATGCGAGAGAAAACCTAAGACAAGAATAGAAGAATTTTAGATAGAAGATATAAGTTTGTTTATTCTGCCTCAAAAAGTCGCCTATACTTGAACTAGATTCGATGAAGTTTGCATGTATTGAAAAATTAATCTTTTGAACAATTTGGACTTGGCACCATGAAGAACACTGAAAAATATTACTCAAAGCACCTTCAGATCTTCATTTGCTCAAGAAAATCGTGTTTGCTTGCACCTGTGATGAGAATAATGGCAACAATAATGACTTAAATAAACAAATTTAAGTCAAATCGTCCAATTTGCATTAAAACTAGGCGCCATCTTGATTGGACCCCAAAATGTACGGCAAACTCTAATTGGACCAACTTAACTCAGTTAACTGCTTGAGAAATTTTGCCCTAAGTAAGGCGCTGGCTTCTGATTGGACCAAATTTAGTTAACAATTCATGCAAAAATGAATCGCCCCTTTTGCAAGCAAAAATAAGTTCAGTTGAAAACAGTTAACTGAGAATTTAATAATATTTAATCTCAGTTCATAGTCTCCACCTTTTATGGGCACTTATACACTTGTCAAAAAGTCAAACTTTGACTCTAGGCGTCCTTTTCCAGAGTTAGAAATTTTCTTGAAAATTTTACTTCACAAACCTCACCAGAGTCCATGTTTGATCACTGATTCTGACTGACTGACACCTCCAAAAGACTGGCTGATAGTTTCGTTGAAGAGCAGGACCAAAACTGACAAGAAACTCCTTGAGGCTGCAAAGCTTGATTTTGAGATCTGAAGCTTCAAAATTCAGGGCGCCCCTAGCCTCCAGGGGCGCTTTTGGCTTAAGATAGTCAAATTTTCATCATTTTGGAAGGTGAATTTGACCCCCTCATCTTGCGTCCTTCAATGTTCAACAAAACTTCAGAACTGACAAGTAGGCTCCGTTCCGCACAAGAGCTCTTGGAGAGCACTTTTCCAAATTTCATCATCTGATGGGTTAAAATCAAGGGCGCCCCTAGCCTCCAGGGGTGCTTTTGTTCCCAAACTTAGCCATTTTACAAATTGGCTAAAATGACACTTAACTCTTAGTTGCAGGCTGCTGATTTGTCCTCTGACTTGACTGAGGTATGCAACGAAAAGCTAACAGCGTCACGAATAGGATGAATACTTGAGACCACCAGAAAGATTGCATTCATGGCTCCAAAACCTTGGGCGCCTCTGGCCTCCAGGGGCGCTTTTGCTTTTCCTCTTGAGATTTTGACCATGATTAAACCTTATGTTTGACTCTTGATTCCGAAAGTTCAGCAACTCGGATTAACTTACTGACGAATGCATTGTGAAACCTAATCAAGTTTGAGACAATCATCCTAGGTATCAATTGGTCGGAAACCTCCATTTGGTGCCTCAAAAAGATGGGCTCCCTTGGCTAAGAGGCGCACTTTTCACTCCAGTGTTAGTCATTTTTCAATCTCCCTCATTTCTCGTTCAATCTCCCATATCAGGTGTTAGATAGATCTTTCAGGCTGGTTGGTAGGCTCATTGTGAAGCTGACAGTATTCCTGAGAAGTCTTCTTGGAAGTGACAAATCTCAAAACTAAAATTTGGGCCTCTGAAGTCTAGGGTGCCACCGTTAGTGTTAGCCAAAATGCAAAGATAGACAATTGGAAAGCAACCCTTCACTTTTTGATCACCTAGATCCCAAAGTGGGCAAGGTGAGAGCATACGGTGTAAGGGGATCTCTACTAATACTGAAAGTGATAAAGCTAACTGAAAGAACACCTCCCACTTTTTGATCACCTAGATCCTAGTGTGGGCAAGGTGGGAGCATATAGTGGTTGGCTTACAATTAAGAACTTGGCTAAGCTCCCACTTCTTCAGTGGGTGAGTAGTAATAACAATGCTTGAAAGTAAACAAGTAAAGCTATTGGCGGCAAGCCAGCCAATAGGGAAAGTAAAGCACTTGGCCGCTAAGCCAACCACTTCCACTTTTCAGCAGGCTACAAGAAATGAAATAAAGGAAAACTTGACCACTTATTCTGCGGGAGTGAAGTACAATGAGCAAAAGGCTCAACCACTTTTTAGTGGGAGCAACCACTTATGTAGTGGGGTAAGTATCCAAAATAATTGAAAGTAAAGAGCTGAATGGTACTACCATATCAGCGTTACAATATGATGTCCAGTACAATATAGCATGAGATAAACATGACAATATGATTGCCCAATGAATCAAATAGCAACCCCTGCAACATAACAACGATTAGGCATCATAAAACATGAGAGAACATGATTGTATCAGGTCTGATATGACTGTAACAGCAGTTTGATATACTTGGACAATGAACTGGAAACCTCAATCAGCACCCCCTCAAATGCTCATAACTCTCCAAATACTCATCAGAAACTCGTCAAACCACTTGCTAATGAATAAGCAAGCCTAGCCATCCAAACTCAAGCAGCAAGTCTGTAAGAACCCTGGTGGCTCTCAACCTCGAAACCCTAACTGTAACTGATGTTTTTCCAAGTTTTGTGTTTTTGTAATTTTTTTTGAGGTTTTCAGACAAATAATGAAAGCTGCGATTTTCTAAGAAATTGCTAAAAAATTCCAAATAAATAAATAAACTCTAAATAAGCTTTGAGAATGCCCAGAAAGGATAGGCGCATCAATTTATTTCACTTCCAGAGTGTTTACAAAGGCAAATAACAATATATGAATGGAATGCAAATTTATTTTAAAGGAACCTGATTTTCTTCTTACAGGGGCCAGCAGCAATAATGAAATAGTACGGCTGAATGATTGAATGATTCTCTGACCACTGAAAAAAACGTTGCAAAAGCTCCAAATGACCAAGGCGCTGTGAAACCCTCTGTAAAAGACTGTAGTTTGAATGCGTTTCTTCCTGAGAAGGTGGTACGGCCTTGAAGGTACAGAAAAGTACGGCCTGCTGCAGCAATAATAAATATAGTACGGACTCAATAAAGAATGCCAGATCTCAGAATAAAGACCCCTGATAAAGTCGCCTCTACTGCTGGATGAATAAACTCTGTAAATCTCTGCCTGGATAAATGAATAAGCCCAATCTGTGATCTCTGTGTGAAATCACCAAGTGCAAGCTTAAACTGGTATTTCACAGTCTCAGTCTGCCTAATTCCTGAAGAGTTATCGTTCTCCAGGAACGTTTGTCTGCCAGAAACCCTAGGGTTTGCAAACTCCAATGCTCAGAGCAAAAAGACAAAAGTTGAATAGCAATCACATAATGGTTCGATTTTGTCTTGAGTGAATATATATTGCCCTTTGAGAAATTCGACCCAATCTCCTTTTAATAATCATTTTAATAAAAAATGATTATTTCGCCCTTTTTAACTTAGGAGAAATAATAATAATTAAATGACGCCTTATTTAATGAATAATATTTATTCATTATGTCAAAATTAATCACTTTATTATAAAGTATTAAAATACTTTATAATATATCATTTAATCATTAATATTTAAATATATTAATAAAGTGACTTTAATATAAAGTCAAAATATTAAATATTTAATAAATCATTAAATACTCCTTATTTCTTCGTCTGAACACCAAACTGAATATCTGGGTCGACTCTGAGCTGAATAGTTGAACCAGGTGCCCTGCCCAAAATAGCAGCTTCCGCCTGACCCAACTTTCTAAAAATAGAAAGTTTCCTGAAAATGCACTCTGGAAGATACTGCGAAGGCCCAACCTGAAACAAGCGCAATACTGGAGCTACCAAACACTGAGTAACGCCTCGGATGATCCTTTGCACACTCACATCCGACCCTACGAGGATCGAAATAATAGGCTAACCTCGTCACTTGTTTGCGCGACTAGGATGGGGACTTTATCCGCGATCCGCCCACTCCACGAAATTGCTTATCCCTCGAAGAGCAATCTCCTTCTGGATCGCTGTAAAGATCTCCTCGACTCCCAATGTAGCATCCTCAATGGAAAATCTCTCCATGACCCGGATATTCCCTGATCACACGCCTCCGAAGGTGTCTCTCTCTCATCTCGAGGATGGCCTCAGGTACTAGTATCAGTTTCCCTTCGTCATCAAGAGGTGGCAAAACTGGAGAGGGTATCGCATGCTGACCCAATGCCTTTTTCAGGCGAGAAACGTGAAACACATTATGGACCTTGCTATCAACTGGCAAGTCCAACTCATAAGCAACCTCGCCCACTCGTCTGACAACACGAAATGGACCATAGTAGCGAGGCTTTAGTTTCTCTGCCCCACTCTTCCGCAGAGTAGACTGATGATACGGCTGCAACATAAGGTACACCATATCACCCACCTCAAAGTCACGGCTCAACCCTCTTACGATCCCAGCATCACTACATACCAGCGATTACATTGCCGGCCCCGGATATTGTCAATACCGGGAGAGACCCTCAAAATCAATCTTGCTGACTTTTACATCATATCCCACACTTTTCGGCACTCTTCTATTGTAATATCAAATCCCGGAAGGTTGAAGCCTCATACCCATACAAAGCGAAGAGGTGTCATCGTATGCCGTCATATGGTGGGTCGAGTTATAACAATACTGCGCCGTAAATCCATCTCACCCAAGCTCTCTGTACGGCCCGGCTATGTAATTACCGCCAAATAACCTTCCACCCACTTATTGACAATCTGCATGCGCCCATCACGTAGGATGGTAGGCGGTACTTTCGGTGTCAATTGGTTCCACAAAGCACGGTAACTCCTACCAAAGTTGCTCATGGGCAGCTGTCTCTATCGTAACTATAGATAGAGGCAACCCATGCGGCGGAATACCTCTCGAAAAATAACTGCGATGCGATCTTTGTGAAAGTAGTATGTCGGAAAAGTGTGCGTATTTAGTCAACCGATCAACCACTACGTAGATGCAATCTTTACCCTGGGCTTTCGGCAAACCCGTGATAAAGTCCATCGATAGACACTCCCACTTCCTGTCAGGTATCGGAAGTGACTGGAGCAATCCAGCAGGATAAGTGTGCTCCTGCTTGTTCTGCTGGCAAACAAAACACTCACGGACATACTGTAATACATCAGTTTTCAGCCCTTTCCAAGTAAACCGTTCCCGAACCATTTTATATGTCTTATAGTATCCGGGATGGCCCGCCATAGGAAGGTCATGAAAGGCTCTCAAAACTGTAATCCGCACCTCAGAGTCAGGAACAAAAGGAATCCGCCCCTTGTAAATGATCAAGTCATCTACAATAGTATACCTGTCATCTTGCTTTGTCCCGTCAACAATGCTAGAAGCCCATGGGTTCTTAGCATACTCAGCAATAATCCGGTGCCTCCAATCCTCTGTGATCTGTGCCAAAGCATTCAACTGAGGTCTGCGAGACAAGGCGTCAGCTACGACATTCTGCTTCCCCTTAATGAAGGTGATATCAAAGTCATACGACTGCAGTTTACTGACCCATTTTTGCTGCCCCTCATTCGGTCGCTGTCCAAGGAAGTGTTTCAGTACATGATGCGATGCGAACGTTGCTGCCCTACCCAGTCTTGCTGAACTTAGCCAATGCATGCATAATGGCTAACATCTCGCCAATAAATACTATAGAATCTCGGGACCCACAGGCTTCTGCTCGAATGCAATAGGATGTCGGCTCTGCATCAAAAGCGGCGCAATGCCCTCTGAAGCATCACCGAGAATAAATCAAATGACTTAGTAAAATTAGGGTAATGCCCCAGCACGGACATGAAGTCATGATCACCTTAAACCTGTCAAAGCACTCTTGCGCCTATGGTGACCAAGTAAAAGCCCCCTTTTTCGTCAAGTCAGTAAGGGGTGCGGCGTGACGTGAGAACCCACTAACAAATCTCCTGTAGAATGCACACAACCCAATGAACCCTACGGTGCGTAAGGTTCTCGGTGCAGAGCCACTCAACTATAGCTTTCGGACCTTTTCGAGGGTCCCTTCTCCTCCCTTGGCCTTCGATGATGTGCCCGGATATAACAACTCTCTCCCATAAGAGCTTCGCACTTGGATTCCTTAGCATAGAAGGGCTAAATCGCCAAGATACCCAAGGCTGCATCTAAGTGGGCAGTCTTTCATCCCACTTCGACACGCTATAAACCAAAATGTCGTCGAAGAAGACTAACACAAATCTCCTCAACTGAGCACTGAAAACCCTGTTCATAGTCGCCTGAAAGGTGGCAGGTGCATTGGTTAACCCGAAGGGCATAACCAAGAACTCAAAGTGACCGCAATGACACCTAAAAGCGGTTTTCTCAATATCCTGCTCCCTCATCTGGATCTGATGGTACCCTGATCTCAAATCAATCTTCGTAAAGAAGACAGGTCCATGCAACTCATCAATCAGCTCATCAATGCGTGGAATAGGGTACCTGTTCTTAATTGTCCTTTTGTTGAGCTGCCTGTAATCGATACACATCCGAAGTGATCCATCCTTTTTCTTCACCAATACAACTGATGAAGCAAAAGGTGACTTACTAGGTCTGATATGACCCATAGCCAACAACTCGTTGATGGTCTTCTCTATCTCATCCTTGAGTCGTTTCGGATGTCTGTAGGGAGTGATCATAACGGGCTTTGCGCCCTCCTCCAACTCAATGATATGCTCTGTGCCTCTGTCTGGGGGTCTGCCAGGTGGAATGTCACTAAACACTTTGGAGTGTTTAGTCCTCAAGATTTGAATGTCAGGGTGGTACTCACCCTTCTGCTGCTCCTGCTGGGCTGGCATCAACATGCACTCGGCTGCCCAGTCAACCATATCATGACGAATGAGCCTCTCCATCCGCTTGAATGAAACCATCCTCAGATTACTGTCTCGAATCGCCTTGATGACATGTGGTCTCCCATCAACTTTGAATTTCATCTCCATGTCACGCAAATTGAGTGTGAACTCACCCAAATTGTGCAACCATGCCATCCCTAATACCACATCTGTATCCCCCATATTAACAACATAGAATTCAGTCTTGAATTTATAGTTGTTCAGTCTCATCGGAAGATCAGTAATCTTTCGGTCACACTTGAGAGTATATCCGTCAGCCACCTTGACTCGAATACCCTCGAAAGCCTTTGTCTGGATGCCACGCCTCTCCACCAAACGTGCATCAATGAAATTGTGTGTAGCACCAGTATCCAACAATGTGATCACCTTTTGACCTGCTAAGAGCCCACGAAGTCTAAACGAACCATCTCTCTGAAGGCTAGTCAAATGGGCTTCCTGTAGCTTCCTTCCACCTTCGTGTTCACCCTCGTTTTCGGACCTGTCATCATCTGAAGGCTCGGAATCAGCTTGCTGGTCTGACAGATCAGATTGCTCTTCACCCTCATAAAACCATTCCATTTGATTATTTTTGACCTTAGGACGAAGTGGGCATATATGCTTTTCATCGTAGGGTGCCTTGCACCAGAAACACAACTTTTTCTTTCTCAATTCGTTCAATGTTTCTCGGTCAAAGGGTGGTGCATTCTGTCTCTTAGGATCCGGTTGATCCTTCCTTCTGTCAAAGGGCCTATTCCTATCATTGTTTTTGTCAAAAGGCCTATTAGGCCTCGTGTAGGGTGTTGACCCTGAATTGAACTTGCTGCGAGGTGCTGCAAGCTCCATGCTTCGCGCCTTCCTCATGGCCTCCTGAAGTGTAGGAGGGTCAAAAGCCTTGACCCAACCTCTCATAGGTTCTGTCAAACCCTCAACGAGGAGTATAATGAGTCTCCGTTCTGAAATCCCTGTCACCATGACTGCCACTCTCTGAAACTCGCCAATATAAGAATCCAGGCTACCCGTCTGTCTGAGCTGAGCTAGCTCCCTGAAATAAAGTTCCGGATCCTTCTTATCAAATCTCTCTATGAGCCTGCTAGTGAACTCCTGATAGGTATTGACTGCATGATGGCCAAGCGTATACATGCCGTGGTGCCACCAATCATGCGCGATTCCATCAAGATGCAAAGTAGCAAACTTAATGGCCTCGTCCTCCTGCATAGGCCTCAAAGATAGATAGTTTTCCAATTTTTGGACCCAAGACCTTGCTGATGTCTTATTGGACCCATCAAAATATGGCAAGGTAATCTTGCTAACCGCATACTGCAAATCCCTGTTCACCTGTGGCTGTGGCTGGTGATGCTGAGGGGGTCTACGGTCAAATCTGCCTCCTCCTCTGGGTTTATAAACATCCATAAACTCATGAAACGTAAGTGCCTGCCGGATCTCAGGTGCTAGTGACATGTACTCACCATGAAATCTCGTCACATCTGCCACTGACATGCCATTATGTGGCTGAAACTCCTGATGCTGCCCCTGATGCTCTGCCCCCGGAGTCTGAGGTGGAGTCTCCCTAGGTAAGAAAGTAGGC